>BFEA01001028.1:162653-174363 GCA_003427395.1 Chara braunii
AAAAAAAAAAGGTCAGCATAGCATCAACAAGCAATGTACATTCCGATACATACAAGATGGCACGAAGTGGCACAGCGAAAATCTTTAAAGAGAAGATCTGATCTGATTTGGACTGACCCGACATCCATCATACATCGCACATGTGAGGGGGAGGAGGGACCGCAAACACAGAAGAAAGGTCCCTCCTTTACAAACATACATGGGGAGATACCACGGATGAGAGATGGGGGGCGGAGAGACTAGACGAAGGAACAGGAGTCGAGAGAGTAGACCAAGATCGCAATAGTGAAGTCCCAAAAATAGTCCCTTGCCGAGTGTCCAATCAATGTCTGTCCCAAAATGTCGAATCAGATCCTGGGCAATGTGCCCAACCTAACCTCTGCCTGTATTCCCTACTGATATCCGCTCTTACTCTCGTAGCTGAAGAAGAAGGTAAGGAAGAGAAGGAAGAAGGAGAGCGTGTGACGACCCACTTCCCGACCCTGTGCCATCTTTCGTACCCTTTCTTTTGATCATATCAACCCAGGAAAGCCCCGTTTTGATTTCTTACTTTCGGGTGCCGCATTTTCCTTTTTTTTAGAGCTTTTTTGACCACTGAGTTCTGCTTTTTCTTTTTGCAAAGTCGGAAAATACATGGGAATTTACGTGCGCCTTAGTGAGCGCACTGGGAATTGGGCTCAGCAGTTGGGAATTCCAGGATAAGCAGAACTTCGACGTGTCCTTTTTGATGTGTGAATGTTCCTGGGCGCATCAGGGAAACTCTCGGAATTTTGCGTGAATAACGAATAAGCATAGGATTTTCTTTTCCCGCGTCACCTTTTTGCGCGCGAATATGGTGATTTCAATTTTGAATTAGGATAGGAGCCAGCTGCAACTGTTCAGTGCCTTTTTCTTTTTTTTGTTGACGGCGCCGTGCATGCAAAAGCTTCCTCCTTTCTGTCCCCTGCATCGCCCCCTCCCGCGCCTCCTTTCCCTTCTCCCTCCTTTTTCTCTCTCCCAGTAACTGTTTTCCTTCCCTCTCTCTCTCTCTCTCTCTCTCTCTCTCCCGCCTCGCTTTTGCGCGCCCATTTCCCTTTCTTGATCATCTCAATCTTGGACCCATCTTGCGCCACCTCTCGTGCCTTTTCTCTTCACACCCTCTGACTCTGGCATACGACGCCCGGTCGATCCCCCGATAACTCCCGCTCGCCAATCAGGTGCGTGGATCAATAAGACCTTCCTATCGCGTGACGAATCTGATTGGTCGAACCTTGAGTACCGAGGGATCAGCATGGCGTTCGAAGAACACTCTTCTCGAAGTCTTCTCCTCCTGCTTCTCCTCTTGCACATCAGCTTTCCTGTTGCCTTCCCCCCCTTCTATCTCCCCTGTCGCAACTATAAAACCCGCAAGCGCGTTCGCAAATCTCTCTTACGTTCTCGATTCCTAAGCCAGCTTCCGGGAAGCAGTGGATAGGCATAGTGTGTTGATGCGAGTCGGAAAGTCCCGTCGGGCTAACGATAGGCTGGCCGGTTGCGCGCTGGATCGCCACGACAGACTGTGGGATCTGGGCGAACCGCGTCGAGTTTTCGACAGCGGGGTGACGATCGCAATGGTGGGAGTTAACACGCGGCGGCCGGGATCGTTGGTGCGGGTATGAGGATAGATGATTGGAGTTGAGTGAGTGATTGGCCCGGGGCCATATTGGAATTAACGGCAAATGCGCCTTTGTTGTTGCGGATCTTCATCTTTGGCATGAGTGCATGGTGGTCATGTCGAATGTCTCAGATCTGGTCATCACCTATCTCGACTCACTCTCTTTCTCTCTCTCTCTCTCTCACTCTCTCTCTCTGTTTCTCTCTCTCTCTCTCTCGCTCTCTTTCTCTCTCTCTCTCTCTCTCTCTCTCTCTCTCTCTCTCTCTCTCTCTCTCTCTCTCTCTCTCTCTCTCNTCTCTCTCTCTCTCTCTCTCTCTCTCTCTCTCTCTCTCTCTCTCTCTCTCTCTCTCTCTCTCTCTCTCTCTCTCTCTCCCCCCCCTATCTCTTTTCTCTACTTTTGAATAATGATGTATCTCGATTGACTATCTCTCGCGTTCTCTCCTGAGTAGGAGCAAATCGGTGCTTTTCCCTTGCGTAAAAGGACTTCTTCCGAAACTCATCCATTAGTTTTCAAGGTCATCCTCCTACGCAAGGACCCTGTCCTCTTGTCTTGTGAACGGTGGATGCGTGTATACTGAGTGACGCGATCCCTCTTTTCCTGTGCATGTCTCATTTTCGCACCTTCCACGGTGAATGCATGTAAGGAATGTGTGACTCTTTTGTTGATTAGACGATTGTCGTCGGGATTTTGTTCGATAATGCAAGAGTGTTTAGATTTGTGGCCCTGTTTGTGCTACGCATGCCATCTGCCTTATAACCTCACGACATCAACAGCCGAGCCACGAGGCGGCCCTGAGAAACAAGGCCAGGGACCAACGTTGAGTTGGGCTAATCGGACCCGTAGCCATATGCATGATCAAGCTGATTTGTGTTTGCTCTCTCTCTCTTGGTCAAAAAAATTGATAGGGGGACGCGCGAGTCGCTTTTGTTCTTAATGACGTCTCAAGATATGTTGTGATTGATTGACATGTGGACTGATAAGTACCCTTCGATTGGGTGCCAGCCTCCCGTATCTCCCATCTCAACGCGGCCTTTTCCTTACACACTTCCCACCCTACTCGATATTGCTCCCCTTTAACGAGTTGATTGTCATTCCGTGGACGGCCGTGGCGCCTCATTGGCCTCGAACCCTGTGCACTGAGTGCCAGCGTTTCGATCGCTACGAATCGAAAGGCTTTCACTATCGGATACAGAGTGAAGATGAGAACAAGGAAAGAGCCACGCGGCTGAGACCGTCCACGTCGGACTCAGAACTAACCGACGAGCGACGACGAGATTTGATACGGAAATGAGACACGCGAAGCGTGCCAAAGCCTTTCCGTTCTAAACGACGGGCCGTAGCCCGGTGGGAAGCGCGACAATATTTTTTGGATTGAATTCGGATTTTCCCCTCCTCCCGCCTTGTTCGTGCGCGTTCCGCGGTGCGAGAAAAACGATCGACTTGCTTCATCGGACGAACACGGGGGATTTTAGTTTTGTGTGTGTCCCCACACTCAATTTCCAAAAATCCTTCTTGTTGTTTTTTTGGGCATCTTTTCCGTACAGCTAACACTCCGAACGAAAGACAGCGCAGGGCGCGAGGTTGGTATCGGAGCCGACATGTGTCGGTTTTGATGATAGTAAGTCGAATTAGCGAAAGGTAGGAGAGACCCTCAACTAGCTCGTCGAGATCGCCCAGTAACCAGGTCTCAGTCTAGCGCAACGGCACCAGCAATACCAATGGTGGACGGTACTAGGGTGATCATTAGCATCCGTGCCCCCTTTCCCTTCTTCCCTAACCATACCCATCCCGAGGCTTGGCTGGAAGCCGTTGAAGCTCAAAATTACAGTGCAACCGATCTTCCCCGAGTTCTGACATTACTACTTCGTAATACGTCGCATGACTGGTTTAGAAAACATACGTGGGTAGATTGGGAAACCTTCAAGCAAGCTTTCTTGTCCCGATTCGATACGGTTAGTGAAGATGCCGCCTGGTACGTACTCAAAAATCGACCCCAAGGACCAGGGGAACTGTTACCCGATTTCATTGATCGGTTTCAAACCACATTGGATAAATCCGGACGAGACGAGAATTCCACTCGAGATTTGTTTATTGATCACCTTCGAAGTCCGACCTTAAAAGGGAAACTACAGAAAATAGCCATTTCGTCAAAACGGACATATTATATTTTTTGAACGAAATCAAAACTGACTTTTTGACCCAAAATCCGGTCGGAATTTTTGGCTCTAGGGGGGTCCGGCGTTCCCAAAACGCCGGACCCCCTACATGTATCGGGTCTATGGTTGAGACCAGATACCAAAATTTTTTTTTTTATTATTATTTTTTTTTAATATATATATATATATATTTTTTGGTATCTGGTCTCAAGCTGAGAGCAGATACATGTAGGGGATCCGGCGTTTTGGGAATGCCGGACCCCCAGGAGCAAAAAATTCTGACCAGATTTTCGCAAAAAAAGTCAGTTTTGATTTCGTTCAAAAAATATAATATGTCCGTTTTGACGAAATGGCTGTTAGAAAAAGGTTCCGCCGAAAACAACCCAGCGTTGGAATTAGACTTGGCTGACGAGGAAATTACAGATACTATACGGGATGTAACGGCAAAAAGGCGATCATGGCTACAGGCGGTTGAAATGTTTTACCCCCGCCCCGATCATGACCTTCCCGGCGGAATCGTTTCCAATACCCCGACTTCTTCTCCTCCCTCTCGCACGGTGAATCACTCGATCGCAGCCGTTAGAAGCGGAACTACATCTGGACCCCCCTCGCCGACCGTAACCAATCTACACCTTGCCCAGATGATCCATACGGCTACTACCAAACAGTCCAAATGGATGAGCAACTTGATCCAAATGCAGGCCGCTCATATGGAACGGATGAAACAGATAATGAGAAGGCTCATTAAGCCTAACCCAGCTCCTGGTCAGGCTGCCCCTGCATCATTTCTACTCTTACCTGCTCCGTCTGCTCCAGGGTTCGCGCCTCAGTTCCCTCATCTAGCTAACCCAACAGGGAAGATCGAATGCTTTAACTGCAAGCAGCCCGGGCATTTCACCCGTGATTGTCCACATCCGAAACGTAATCAGCCTCCCCCTGCTGCGGCCCTTGTTGCCCTTAACCAACGGCGAGTGGCTGCTTTGATGGCTACGGATCCAGGAAGAGAACTCGTGGCGTGTGCCACAGAGCAGCCCTCCACTTCGATGGCATCGACATCGGGAGCCTCTTCCCCCGACGCTGCTGACGTGGTAGATCCTCTCGAGTATCTCCATCTCGCAGGCATGATCGGGGCAATTCGATCAATCCCGGATGATCTCGAATGGGTCGATCGTGAATCCAATCCAGGACCGCAGTTTCGAACAGGCGACATTGATGTACTGAAAGTGCTCAAGCAGTTAGACATCCGCATTCCTATCCCCGTAGGGCATCCGCTCACCATATCTGAAGCGGCGAACGATAAACTTTTGCAACATTGCCAAAAAAATCAAAAGCGGTTCACCTATCAACGCATACAACGGATGTTGAAGAAAAAAGAAGAAGGTGAGGAACTGGTATCCCCTGAGCCGGACACTAAAAAACTTGAAGCCGCACGCATAGCCGCCATCTCTTTAGCAGAAAAAGATCACTACGTACGAGCTCGGCCAGTACTACGGAAAAGTGCGGAATGTGACTGTTAGGTTTGGGGTAAGCCGTTTAATGCCCTAATCGACACAGGGTCTTCTGCAATGGTCATAACCTTGGAGACTGTTAAAAAGACAGGGCGACTTGAATCCATTCTTCCTCAATCTGGCAAAGACAACTATGTCTCTGCCGACGAGGAAGCAATGAACATTGTAGGCATTATCGAGAACGTGGCTGTAAAGGTCGGGCGAGTACACGTCCTCGTTAACGCACTCGTAATAGATGTGCGTTCATACTCTGTGTTGTTGGGATTACCTTGGGCAATGGCGGTGGGCGCACGTCTACATTTCGATTCGAAACAAGTGGTTCTCACACAAATTGGGGGAAAGCCTTCGACTGTTCCCTTGCGGGTTTCCACCCGAATGATAAAACGGGTTCCTAACTCGCCCCAAATATGGATGATCCAAGGCATTGATCCCGAGGAGTGTTCCCCCTTGCGTCTCGGGGATGGAATCAGGGAACGAGAATATGAAGAAGAGATGCCCAATGAAGAGGAATGAAAGCATCTGGTTGAGCTTTTCGAACATGAAACCCCTGAAGAATTTTGAGTATGCCCCGACACCGCTCGAAGCTTCCACGCGGATTCGGAAGGCAGTACATTCACGCCTCTAACAACTCAAGTCAGTCCTTCCGTCCTCCTCGGGGAACCCATATTACAAGTTTCCGATCTGGCTGATGATTTGGAACCCCCTCGCACCTTGTACGAGGGAGCTCTTTCCTTACGAACGCGTTATCAGCAAACGAAACAATATTTGGACGTTTCTGTTTTTCCACCCCGATCATTACTAACAACAGGAGCCACCATCGCCTGATTAAACGAGAAGTGGAAGCACCGGTAAGTGACGTGCCGAATCTAATGCAAGAAATGACGGATCCAACAGGGTTAACGGTGGAACCGACTTCGGTTGGTGCAGAGACTGACGCTGAAACTAAAGAAATGGAGATGATCAGCCCCGCTGAGTCCCAGATGATAGCAACTGTCTTTTCTGTTCGCACCAGTAGTTCTGTTTTCTCTAGTGTCCACACGCGGCGGGAACGGCCAATTGATTGGATCGATATGCCCCTTAAGATGTCTGAGGAATCAACGATCCCTCTCCCGAGTTACGTTCCTGCCGAACTTCGGAAGTCATTAGTCTGTGTATTGAATGGTTACGTAGAGGTACTGAGTATGCATGACAATGATATCGGCTTAACTAATGTAATTGAGCATGTCATTCTCACAGGAGATAATCCGCCCATGAGCTGCGCTCCCTAACGAGCGGCCGCCTTTCAGCGGATTAAGGATTTCGAAGCTAATAGATGAATCGAACCCGCTGTAGGACCATGGTCTTTCCTGTAGTGATAGTACCCAAGAACGCTAGGGGGATTCGCATTGGCATTAATTATCGAAAGCTGAATGATATCACGATTGAAGACGTGTACCCCCCTCCCCCGGATTGATGAATTATTGGATGCGATTGGGGGTGCTCGATTTTTCAGCAAGTTTGATGTTCGTCATGGGTTCCATCATGTTCTTGTCCGAAAGGAAGATCGACCGAAGACAGCGTTAGTGCTTTTCGAAGGCACGTGGCAATGGATTCGATGTCCGAGGGGTATCTGCAATGCCCCTGTACCTTTTCAGCGGGCCATGAACATGGCTTTTCAAAATTTCGTACGGAAGACTCGTTTGGCACAGAGCATCATCAACTACTGCGTGATTGTGTATATGGATGACATCCTAGTGTATTCGAGTTCCTACGAAGGACTCGTGCAGCACATCGAGTGGGCACTGCATGCGTTACGAGATGCAGGTCTCAAGGTGGCGCTTGAGAAGTGTCAGTTTTTGCTCACCACCATTTCTTTCCTGGGGCACGTGGTGACAGATGAGGGACTCCAACCGGAGCCGCAGAAAGAGGCAGCTGTCAGGGACGCGCCAGTGCCAAGACTATCACGCAAGTTTGCGCCTTTCTGGGCCTAGCCTTGTATTACCGAAGCTTTATCAAGGGCTTCGCGGCCATTGAGGGACCCCTCACAAATCTCCTGCGCAAGGATCAACTGTTGATCTGGACGCCGGAGTGTGATCAAGCGTTTTCCAAACTCAGGGCTTCTCTCATTTCGGCTCCGGTCCGGTCCTTATAAGACCGGATCCCGAAAAGCCTTTTCTTCTCATCACCGACAGGCAGCCAGAGGCGATCTCGGCGATCCTTGCCCAGGTGGGACCAAGCGGACCCGAGAATGTGGTGGAGTATGCATCCAAATCAGTACCTGCCTACAAACGCAACTACGCTGCTCCGACGGGAGAATGCTATGCGGCTCTCTGGGGAATCAGCCACTTTCGTGCTTACATGTATGGGCGAAAGTTCACCCTGGTTACTAATCATGAGCCCCTGTTGGCTCTGAAGAAGTCAAAGGACTACTCGGGCATGATTGGGCGATGGGCAACGGTGCTGCAGAGCATGAATTTTGACATCCGTCATCAAAAGCACGAGAGACATGGGAATGCGGATGGATTGACACGACCGCACCGGCCTGAGAAAGTTCTGAGGAATGAGGAGGTGATTCCGTGGAACCAGCCCGAGCAGAAGATTGGACCTCGGTACGACCAAGTTGAGATTTTGTCGAAGCAGTAAGTGACACGAGGACTAATTTACCTACTCTACTCTCTCCACAATTCAGTCCCGTCTCTCCCCTTCTGTCACCATGACTACCCCGCCTGCCTCTACAACCCCTTCTTCTCCTACTAATTCTGCCCCTCTTACTTCCTCGGCTTTCTTTGTCACCCTCCCCGATAAACTCTGTTATTTTTCCACGTGCATTGCACGGGTTTATGGGGTCGCCTGTCATCCCTTCGAAACTGGGTTTGTCGATTGGGTAGAATGTACCACATATGTCAATCGTGCGCACGGGGTCTGCATATGATATCGGACGAGTAGCAAGGAATGAAGGTGTCCCCTGTGTAGAACGAATAAACTCCCCACGGAGGTTCGATTCGAGGCCGCCCGTACGGACGGTCCCGAAAACGACGAAAAATACCGACGAGCGGAAGTCTGGACGGATAAAATTTTATTGGCGGAATTAGCAGGATTATCATTGGGCCACCTCACCAAACACGACAGACGTAGGGCGACCGAGAGATCTCGGGACTATCGATGGATCAACGATCATTTGGAAAAACGCAAAACGGACGGATCAGGTTTGTGGCTGACAGTTCCCCATCCCTTCCAGAGATACGATTGGATCCGATATGCTCACGAGGAACAAGCCGCTCATTTCGCAATACGTGTCACGGAGGCAACTGTAGACCAGAACCGATGGTTCTGGTCCAATATACACGATGATATCAAGTACATTGTCGCCAACCGTCTCGTCTGTGCTGCTGATCGTGCCCCTATACGGGGACCAAACACGATCGTACCAACAGAAGTAGAGCGCCCTTTTCAGCGAGTCAGTATGGACACGACATATATTGACTTGCCCCTTGGCCCAAACCGCTGTGAATATTCTTTTTTATTAGTATTAATTGACCATTTTTCCAAGTATATCGAAGTCTTTCCCCGTAAAACCCGAAAGGCCGCAGAAATAGCCACGTACATCGAACGGTTCCTCTATACCCATCTAGATACGGAAGAAATTCTAACCGACAATGGATCTGAATTTAGAGGTGAGGTAGAAGAACTACTTGCACAAAGGGGCGTCACGCTCTGACATACGGCACCCCACGTGTCCCAGTCGAACGGGTTGGCCGAGAATGCCAACCGTATGATTAAAACCGCCCTTCGCAGGAACTTAGCGGCCTTTGCAGGAACTTAGCGGCACGCGACACGCGTCCTTGGCCCGAGATCGTATATCAGATCGTCGGCATCCACCGGGCCACTCCTCATGAGTCCACGGGGTTCACCCCCTTTCAGCTTCAAACTAATGGCCTCCCCTGTGTCGATTACCGGGGTAACTCGGAAACTGCTGAAGCAGGGTGTAAAGAAACGCGTGCAACCCTCAAGGCCAAGGCCAAAAGGTACACCGATTTGATGGAACGGGCCGTTCCAAAGCTTGCCCAAAAAATCAAAGGATGACCGAGCTGGCCCACGGTAGACAAGTCCGTAGCTACGAGGCCCGGAACGGAAATGCTGGGCCCCAGTATCAGTATAAATTGGGGGACCTAGTGCAGGTACGTAAATGTGCACGCGACCGTACACTCGCTCCCAAATTCTCTGGCTGTTTTCGCTTTGTCGAACTCGGACCCAACGGTGCTAACACGGTGCGCATCGCGCCTGAAGCTAGCGCCAGCAATAGATCCGTCCCCATCGTCAGACATACCTCCTACCTCCATCTCCTTCCTCCTTCGGATCTTCCTCCCTCTTCTTTCTCGGAAAGCGAGGACAACGACGGCGATCTAACCCTCTCTCCACTCTCTCCCTCTTGTCCCTCGTCCTCCTCTCCGATCTCGCCATAAATTTTATCACGGAGCGGGTTCTTGACTTACAGCTGCGGCAACCACGAGGCCATATCTCAGAGATTCGACAAGTTTGTCACCCTCGGTTCAACACGGATCTTCGGCAATTGATGCGATTCTTCTGTGACGAAGGTATCTGTGCCGCCGCCGCGTTTTCGATAGAAGGAAGCCCTCACGCGATAATGTTCGCGGAGGTTATTGCTGCTCATCGGCGAGCGGGTCCCAGAACGAGCCACGTCACCACAGTGGCGGGATTCACCGGCGACATCAGCTCGGTCAATCCGCTGTGGCATATCGCGATCTTGGCTTCGCTGCGCGAGTGGACGGAGCAAGTCTCCAACGTATGGCAGCACGTCCTCACTCGGGAGGGATATAACATCATTCCGATCTCCGTATCAGATCCTGACGGCATTCACCGATTACCGCGCGAGCGGCCAGTTGCGATCCCAACCCTTATCCCCTATCCCCATCCCCAATGAACCACGCCAATTTTCTCGCCCCTCTCTCTATCTTTGGCCTCCCCTCTTTCTTCCCCATCTTCTGGCAATCCGATCTTCACCCTTCTCTCTTCTTTTCGTTCGAGCCTCTTTTGGTCCCTTTCATCATCCCTGGATATTGGAGGTTGTGGCGCGAAACTTTTGAGGAGTTGTCCTTCTGCTTGGCTCGAGTACAAGTGAAGTGGACGGGCACTATCGAGCACCCCACGTGGACCGAGAGTCCGGAGTTGCTGATCATACAAGGTTGGAGGACTAATGCGGAAGGAAATCTTATTGGATTCCTCTTTGGATCGGTACAATCGGGTCGCCGTCAGTTAATTGCACAAGAGCTCATCGCACAGATCGTGCAATTGGCGGACGATCTCTCGCCCGATATCTACTTTCAGAGTGACAGCAGTCCTGCTCCGTACATTTTCGAGCGATCCTTGGATCCGTACCTTCAATGGACCTCGTGCTTGGAGGAACCTAGGGACGAGGATACACTACCATTGCGGCAGGAGTATCTGAAGCCGTACGAGATCCCTTAAGCCTTCTACCCGAGGGCAGAAGAAGTGGCGATTGACGACGACGACAAAGAAGAAGACGACGAGGAAACATCGGAGGAGGGAAGCTATAGTGAGCTGAGTGAGGAGGAAGAGGAAGAAGAAAGAGCCGGGTCTGAGCGGGAAGCCCCGCCGGAGGAAGCGACGCGTACGGGAACGGAGGTGGAAGATTAGGAAGCGGCGCGAAAGCGCGAAGAGATTGCCTCCGGAAAGCGCCAGCTGGAGTTCGCCAGCGAAGCTAGCGTGCGCCTTGGTAACAATCCGACTCGGGGACCAGAGCCGCCAAAGCCCGAAGATGGCGACCCTGCAGCCGCCACCTAAAGTACCGTGCGACGGAGACGGCGCCGATTCCCCTACTCCTCCAGCCCCACCCGTTCCCCAGTTCGCCCACGTACCGACGATAGGCCTTCGTCCTCGGATGCTGTCCCGCCGACCCCTTGATTTCCTCACCCTTGAGCAGATCGGTACCCCCGTCACTTTCCCTCCCCATCCTTTCCATCCCCATCTCTTCCGTGACCTCTACTCTACCCGTCTACTCGCTACCGTCCACCCCCACGCCTCCCTTCGGTCCGCTGCTCCCACGTTCTGCTGGCATCTCCGGCTGTTCAGCGCTGCATGGGAGCGATCCAACGTGGTAGAGGTCTACTGCGTTGCCACGGGGACAATCCCTGCCTGTCGCCACTTCGAGATCTTTCGAGCGGCGTTTTTCTGGACCCTCTCCTCCTTCTATCACGACTACCTCGCCTCCCTCCCCCGCAGTGGCGATCATTTCCCCCGCTTCCACCGAATCATCCGATATGAGGAGCTCCCGGTGACGATGGAAGGGATGAATCGCTTCCTACCCCCACTCCCTCCCCATTATCTCCGCGAGATCCCCGACATGTACCACCTCTACTTGCCTATTCCAACTAGGCAGTGGTAGATTCCATTC
>BFEA01001028.1:184459-200299 GCA_003427395.1 Chara braunii
ACACATCTAGATGTGTATAAGAGACAGCACACACACACACACACACACACACACATATAGAGAGAGAGAGAGAGAGAGAGAGAGAGAGAGAGAGAGAGAGAGAGACGGCGAAAGGAGAAGGACGCACATGGGGACAAAGCAGCAATGGAGAAAAAAATTCGTCTTAAAAATACAGAATTCTCACGACTGGAAACTTCGGGCCCAGTTCCCAACGGATCCGTAGAGACCACCGACAACCATAGCCAGAAGGCCCTGCCGCTGTCGTCGTCTGATGTCCACCACCGCTCCGTCCCTCTGACTGCCTCACCCCAAGTCCACTGCTAACTCCGCCACCCGTCATCACTCCGCCCACTACGGGGCACGTCGAGCCTTTCTGGCGCCGCGGGCTTTGCGCATAGCTTGCGCTGCTTGCAGCCGAGATCAAAGAGAGTGAGAGGAAGGGGTTGCGGGAATTTATAGCGCGGAAGGCGGCGGAGAGGCTGCGCGGAGCACAGGGTGTAGATGAGCAGGACAAAAGAAGGGCAAACAATCCAAAGGGATCGAAGGAAGCGAGTCGAATGATCTGCGTGGTTGGGGTGGTCGTCCAAGTGGGGTGCTCTTCCCGTGGCCACCACATTGCCCCGACTGTCCCAATCAGACAGCCAATCGTTCGCGGGGAAAGGAGAAGGAGGGGATCGGACTTTGCTTAGGGGGAAGACGAAGAGACATGCAGGAGGGAGATGCGCAGCAAGAAAGGAAGATGGTGTGGGGATGCAGAGCTGGAGAGCGGGTTTACGCGGTGCGCAAAAATTCGAAAAACCGTCACATGTGAAAAAAATTCAAAATTCCTACTCCTGCTAAGTCCCAACCGTTTCTTGAATTTCTTGGCGCGGCTGCTAACCGGCCACGCAAGACCCGAGTTACATTTTTTATTCCGCCCCCACTCCCTTTGAACAAAAACAGAAAGAGAACGAAAAATGAAACGCCGCCTTCCCCCACTGTCTTGAATCCGTTTTTCAAGGTTCTACGTGGGATTTTCCCCTAGGGGCACGGGAACCTGCTGAGTGCGGATCTTGGCTTATCACAAGTCGCTATTGCTCCCTTCTTATGCATCTCTTTGAGAAACATTTTCATATTCAGACTTCTCATCGAATCTTCTTCCTTAGTGGGGCCTCGCCCTGGAAGATGCGGTGAGGAGGCCAGTTGAAATTGGGAACGCTGTGACGCCCTAACCCCACGCCCAGCGTGACTTCCTGATCGGAGTGGGATGTGGGCGTGGAAGTGCGAAAAGGGGTGTGCCAAGGATTTTTGGGAAAGTGGAGGTGGAGTCCCAGGTCAGAACTGAGATCGCATGTGGCAAGGTTTCAGGGGCACGGATGCAATAAGGCTAAGGGCAAGTTCCTGTTGGTGCTTATGCCGTGCAACATAAGGCAGATGGCATGCGTGGTGCATTCAAGGTCGTTCGGTCCTTCTGTTTTGGGGGTGGCGTCTCGAGCAGGGGTATGCCCGGGATGGCTGTGACTCTGATGAGGTGGGCCTTTGGGGGCAGCCACATGGCGTTTGTTGGTGCACGTTTGGGTTTGGCCTCCTGTTTTCGAGGGCTCGTCGGTTGCCGTGTCGCCGACCATTTCCGCAGGGCGTACGAGGCCAGTACGGGCCGATGGAATTCCACGGGACCACCATGAGTTGGTGATATGGGAGTAGAAGGCAGAAGGGAGGGAAACGGGTATTGATAACGACGAAGCCGGGGGATATGAAGTAGTGAGAGTTATCCGAAGTGGGAAAATCGGGACACCTCGGATCGCTGGTGGTGGCACAGTGAAACTCCTTGGGGCACAATCGATTCTCATTTAGGCAGGGGAATTCCGGGTATCTCTGTCTGAGACACTCCCTCACCAAGGGGTCGAAATACTTCGGATCCCACGAGGAATCTGAGTCCCTTGAGTTTGTCATCTTATCATCGCGGTGAGATAAAATCCTCCCACACGCATCTACCCGGCAAGGGGATCCTCTGATGTGATATCAAAAATTCCCTTTCGTTTAGGTGCGTAGGAGAGAAATTCTCTCACCTACCCGATATCGATGGTGTCGAGTTCGCCAATGGTTACAATGTGGCGCGCGTGGGTACGTGTAGGCCACGCAGTTCCGATCGCACTTACACGTATCCCCACGCGGTGTTCGCTTATCTCAGGACAAACCACTACCCAATCATCTAATCACTCTGCGACCCCATACGCAATCGTTCTTGAGCATGCAAGATGCAGCAACCACAAGAGCTCAAAAAAGGGATAAACAACAATGGAAACATTATCGACGAATACGGAAAATTCCTACCATACTCACGAGTGTATAAAAACGACAAGCACAGGCAACGATCAGGCAAAACGAGACGCGACAGACATGACATTCACTCATCCATTCATTCGACACAACACGCAACAAACGAAATTGAGATTGATTACAAAATAAGTATAGGCGAAAGCCAAGCCGAGATTCAGAAAACAAAAACGAGCGAATCGCCCTGAGTGGAGATCAAAATTTAGATACAAAAGTGCGGAGGGGGAAAAGAAAAAGAAAACTGCAAATCCATATCCATCAACCTCAGCTCCTTCTTCCTCTCTCTCTCTCTCTCCGATGTGGACAGTCCGTCGTCGCACACCAACCCACGAAGTCATCACCCCGCTTAGTCCTCCCGCACCCGTCAGGTTCGCCCGCGCCCACAGTCCGTCGTGGCCCGCGTCAACCCCGCGCGTTTGGCACCAGCTCGTCGGGTTGCGCAACTCCCACTTCACTCACCTCTTACTTCGCTCCTGAGCCGACCCTCACTGATCACGCTACCCCGAGCTTCCAACAGCTGGTTAAGAGAGTTATCTAATCGTGCAGCTGGAATTTATAGCGTGCATGCATGCGCGAAGAACATGAAATTACAAGGACTTAGAAGGAAGATCAGGAGAGGGAGCGCCTACGTTTTGCATGGTCAGATCGCGGCGTGGGGGACGTAGCCTCTCTCCACGCATCGATCCGAGCATGCAGTCTATGGGCGGGTTAGACACAGCAAGAGAAAGCAAGAGCGAGAAAGACGAAGCGCAAGAAGAAAGGATACAGTTACAATGGCGCCCGCCCAAAATTACAGTTACACACACGATTAAAGGCGCCGACTAATCAGAGTTCCGTTGCAGCCGTATGAAGAAGCGCGTAAACAAAAAGCGTTGCGTTGCAAAAGAAAATCCTAATTGCAAAAATTCCTAAATTTCTATCTAATGCAGAAAAGCGAAAAACACAAGTTTCGAAAAAGAAAGTTTGAAATTCCGAGAGCCATCATGGCTCAACAAGATTCGAAAAAGAATTCAAAAGGAAAATTCAAAAAAGAACGAAGCAAAATTTTCGTGCGATGTCCTCGCCTAAGAGTCCAAAACCTAAACAAAAGAAGCGACGTTAATATTTATTAATCGCGCGCACGGCGGCGCGCCACTTTGCAACCAATCGACCAATCGATCGTCTCGGGGCTTATCTGGGCCTGAGCCCAACCATCCGAAAAGACGACGAAAAAGGACGAAGAAGCGAGGACACTGATGCAATTTGCCTTTCATCCCAATCTCGCGTAGTTGGCCCATCTTTCCCAGCTTAGGACCCTTTGTTGCTACCTCGCATGTCGTCGCGCCATGCAGAAATCGGTTCGTCACATATGTGACGCCCAGGGGGTCTTAATCTTAAGCAAGCTCCTGCTTGCTTGAATCTTGACACATGTCGATTTCTCTAATCGATCGACACGTGGAACTGTCTTCGTTGCCACTTACCGTGTGAAGGAGTGTGGACGTCATCCAAGGTGGCATACGGACTCTGTCCTACAAGTTCCTCAAGAGGGCTCTTATCATTCCAAGGAGGGGATCATTTGTGCCACCGCCGTAGCACGGACACTAATCAACCGAGTATCAATGTCCAATAGGGAGGGGAAAATGAAGACAATACATGGGGGCATGGCGAGGGGGAGGTTTGATCGGAAGCGGGGGTAAGAATCGTTCCACCTGGGCTATTGTTTCCGGGAGATCCTGGTAACGGACGATCCTGTGGAAATGGGGGAAGCGATTACCTGTGGGAGGGAGTGAGGCGAGATAGTCGGGATACAGGGTGGTAAAGGTGCGGAAGAGTGTCGTGCGGAAATGGTTGTGGTCCTCGCATGCGGGGATAGTCCCCGTAATCATGTAGTAAACCTCGACCATGTTGTGGCCTCGCTACGCGACACTGAAGAGAAGGGTGTGAAGCCAGAAATCGGGGAGGGCGCACCGGGTCGAGGGAAACGAGGCGAGTAGCGTAGAAGAATCGGAGGGTATCGATGGGGAAGGGGTTACGGGGGAAGGTGACGCGAGTGGTGATTTGGCGGAGGGTGAGATGATCAAGGGGAAGGCGGGATAATGATCGGGGACGAAGCCCGAAGGCCCGCATCAGTACGGGCTCGAACTGATGGACGGTCGGAGGCGGAGGGGGAGGGGGATTGGCGTCGTCGCCGCCTTGTCGGTGCGCTCGAAGTCTCTGCAGCAGGGTCCCCATCTTCGGGCTTGGGCAGCTCTAGATCTCGGGCCGGATCGTCAACGATCTGTAGATTGGCTCCGCTGGCGAATTCCAGATGTCGTTTTCCGACCGCGATCTCCTCTCTCTTACGCAACGCCTCGGGGTCTTCCACCTGAGTGTTTGCCTGCTCTGCTTCCTCCGCCGAGATCTCCCACTCAGACTCCTCCAGCTCTAGCTCCTCCTCCTCTTCCTCGTCCTCTTCCTCCTCTTCACTCTGCTCTCCCTCACTGTGCTCACTATAACTACCTTTCTCCGGGGTTTCTTCTTCCTCGTCCTCTTCAGCAGCTTCCTCTTCTTCTCCTTCTTCTTCTTCTTCTTCTTCTTCTTCTTTTATCTCTATCTCTTCATCCTCGGAGCCCGCTCGGTCCTGGAAGAAGGCGAGATCGATGATCTCCCGCGGGTCCAGATAATCCCGCTGCGATGGCGGGTTACGGCTGCTTCCCGGCTCCTCCAGGCACGCTGACCACTGAAGGTACGGCGTCAAAGTCCGTGCGAGGACGTGCGGGACTGGGCTCTCATCGCTCTGTGAGACGATCTCGACAGGGAGGTCGTCAACCAACTGCGCAAGGGGGACCGCGAGTTCCTGCACGATCAGCTGGCGATGACCGGGGCGTATCGATCCGAAGAGGAACCCGAGAAGATCGCCCTCCACGTTTGTCCTACAGGCCTGGATGATCATCAACTCCAAGCACTCAAACCACTCGTAGTGTTCCTCGTCCCTTGTCCACGTAAGCCTCACTCCGACCAGGCACACGGAAAGATCGACAAAGTGATCGTGCCACAGCCACCACTGTCTTGGATCGAGAAGGGGGACAGCGAGCGGTTCCAGACACAAGGAGAAGCGAGGATGGATACCAGACTGCCATAAGGTGGGAAAGAGAGATGGAAGAGCGAAAGTGGAGAGTTGGGAACGGTTCATTGGGGACGTTGAAAGGGGACGAGTTCTGGAAGCACCACCGTCGGCTCGTGCTGGAACGCTCGAATCCCGTGGAGGTCGATGTCGTCCATAGGGACAAGATCGTCCCCGCGGCGCGTGAGCCAATGGTTCCACTCAACTGCCAACTGCTGGCCCCACTGTCGTAACGACGTTCGAATGGCCGTATGACGTATGCCGTAGCGTACTGATCGTGTTGATATCTTTGCTGAAACCGACGACTATGGACACGTGGCTTATCTCGGGTGCTGACCGCCAATGTACATCCAATGCCTCCGCTAACACGACCGCCTGAGGACTGCCCGCGAATCGGAACTCGGCCGCTGCGTACACCCCCGAAATGCATAAGAATTGCGCAAGTCATAGAAGATCCAGACTGAACCGCAGATGATGAACCTGCCGGATCGCTGAGATGTAGCCTCGTGGCGCGAGGAGATGATCGTCGAGGGCTCGCTCCGTATGAAAACTCATGGCGATGGTGACGGGGACGGAGTATGGGACGAGGCGAGAGATGCGGGGGAGGAAGAAAGCGATGGAGAGTCGTCGTTTTCTTCCGTAGCCAGGGAAGAGGAAGAGGGTGCAGGAAATGAAGAATAAGGGACGGGACGTAGGTACGACACGTGGCGAACGATTGGCCGCGCCGATCGGCTTCCTGAGACCTCCGACACGAGGCACACGGTGTTCACTCCGTTCGGTCCAAGCTCGATCACTCGGAATCGCCCGAAGAATCGTGGCGCTATCTTGCCTTGGCGAGCACATTTCCTTACCTGCACCAAGTCCCCTAATTTGTACAGGGGCCGTGGGCCCGCATTCCCGTTTCGGGCCTCGTAACTACGGACCTGCCGGCCGTGGGCCAACTCGGTCATTTTCTGGCGTTTTCGGGCTAATCGGGGCAGGGACGTTTCCATTAATTCCATGTGTCACTTGGCCTTGTCTCGAACCGTAGCCCTTGTGGGCCGTCAGCTCAACAAAGATTCGTCCGGGAGGCTTGGTATTGAAACACAGGCCACGCTATTAGTCCTTAATTGAAACGGGCTCAGGCCTGTTGATTCGTGGGGCGTCCCTCTATGGACCGCCAGGATGTGATCTACGATATCGGGCCAGGGCTTGGGGTCCCGTGCCGCGATATTGCGTCGTACCGCAGTCTCTATCACCCTATTGGCATTTTCTACCAGCCCATTAGATTGCGACATGTGGGGTGCGGTATTCCGAATAGCGACGCCGTGTACGACCAGATTTCTCAAGACCTCTCCCCTTAATTCTACCCCATTATCGGTCAGAATTCCTTCCGTGTCCTGGTGCATCCCTAAAAACCTATTGACGTATCACGCAATTTCATCCGCCTGTCGCGTACAACAGGGATACACCTCGATCCATTTCGAGAACACCAGTAGGATTGAATACTCACAACTATTAGGTTCCAGGGGGCACCACGATATCGGTAGTATTAATGCTTACCTGTTGAAAAGGCCGTTCAACTACCGTTGGTACTATCGATCTTGGCGGATGAATCGGCGCTTTATCAGCAGCGCAAACTTGACAATTCATGACGATGAATTTCACATTGTCTCGAATATTAGACAAAAACCACTCGTTTTTGTCGATTGCTGCTTCTGTGATTCATACGGCAAAATGGGCAGCAGTTTCCTCGTGCGCTGTCTTTACCCAGTCATACCTCATGAATGGGTGCGGTACTACCATCCAAATCCCACAGACATCCGTTTTCCGTTTTTCCAAGCGTCCCTTATTCCAGCGGTAATCCCGAGCCCTTTTATTGGCCCGCCTCCGATCTTCCTTGGTGAAGTCCTGGAAGGGGTTAACCACTAAGGTAGCAATCAAGGCAATATCCGTCCATACTTCGGCCCTTCTGAACTTCCAGGTCTTCTTTAACCCTTCTGACGTGGCATCTAAAAAGCGAGCCTCGGTCGGGATCTTATCAACCCGACACAAGGGGCACAGCCAAGGCTTACTGCCATTTCGGTATTGGACGCACGAGCCGTCGGCTCGTGCGACACACTCTCGGCAATCTGCCCATTCCGCATATCCTTCCCCGCTAGGGTGCATAGAGACTGAATATACGCGAGAAATTGCTTTGCAAAAATAACAAAATTTATTAGGCAGAGAGAGAAAAGATGAGGAGGAGAGGGGAGAGAGAGGAGTTGCAAGATTACCTTCGTCACCCATTGCCATCCGCCTGCTTCTTGCCAAAAGGAAGAACTGCTGCTTGTTCGTAATTGGGCCCGTTCACCGACTCCGGTTTCTTCCACGGGACGATTTCTTCTGCCTTAGGCTTAGTTGGTCGATGCAGATGTGTCAGCCCGTCCGCGTTGCCGTGTCTCTCCGTCATTCGATGGATGATGTCGAAGTCGTACTCTTGTAGGCGCACCTCCCATCGGCCAATCATGCCCGTGTAATTAGAGAGCTTCTTCAGCGCTAACAGGGGCTCATGATCGGTTACAAGGAGGAACTTTTGTCCATACAGATACGGATGGAAGTGCTGGATTCCCCACACAACTGCTCAGCACTCGCCCTGCGGGGCTGAATCATTCCTTCTCTCGTCTGGTACTGTTCGTGACGCATACTCGATGACATGTTCGCGGCCATCGTTCCCCTTTTGCGCTAAAATAACGGAAATAGCCTCCGGTTGCCAGTCCGTGATGAGAATGAATTGCTTCGAGGGGTCTGGTCGGATCAAAATAGGTGTCGTTGTCAGGGCTTCCTTGAGAGTTGCGAAGGCCCGTTCACACTCTGCGTCCCAACTGAGGGGCTGGTCCTTCCTCAGCAGGTTCGTTAGCGGTCGGGCAATCGAGGCGAAGCCTTTGATGAACCGACGATAGTACGATGCCAACCCCAAGAAGGCTCGAACCTACGCCAGTGACGCGGGAACAGGAGCTTCCTTCACTACCACAACTTTTCTTGAGTCTGGGCGCAGTCCTCCACATGTCGCAACGTAGCCCAAGAATAAAATTTCTGAAAGGAAAAATTCGCTTTTTTTTAGCGCAATCTTAAATCCAGCGTCTCTTAGAGCACCCAGTGTCCATTCGATATGCTGCGCTTGCCCGTGATAAGTCTCGGAGTAGACGAGGATGTCGTCCATGTACACGATGACGCAAAAATTAATCATCCCCCTTGTGAGCTGCGTCTTGTTGACGAAGTTATGGAACGTGACGTTCATGGCTCGTTGAAAAGTGGCCGGCGAATTGCAAATCCCCATCGGGCACCGAACCCATTGCCACGTGCCTTCAAACAATACGAGGCCGATCTTCCTCCTTAACCAAAATGTGATGGAAGCCATGCTAAATATCAAACTTGCTGAAATAATTAGCACACCCAATCGTATCCAGCAAATCGTCAATCCGGGGAAGGGGGTACACATCTTTGATCGTGATATCCTTCTTTTTACGATAATCAATGCATATGCAGATCGATCCGTTCTTTTTCGGCACCAATACTACCGGGAATGACCATGGTCCGGTGGCGGGTTCAATCCAACCGCTCGGTTCGAACTCTCTTATCCGTTAAAGAACCTCTCTACCAGGGAATACCTGTAAGGCTTGCAGTGAATTGGGGAATGGTTTCCCGTCTGGATTTCGTGCTGTATAACTAATGACAGTCCAATGTCTGTGTTTGTCACACTAATCGCTCCTCTGTATTCTTTCAGGATGTCAGCGATTAGGTGGTGGATCTCGTCAGGTACGTATCGAGGTACGTGCAACTCGTATGACTCGTCCCTTATCCGCACATCGATGTGTTTCGTATTCATTCGCTTAGTATTTTCCGGTGGGGGCGCGGAGATGAATGAGTTATCGGATCGCCAGGAGAACACCATGGCCATCATTTGCACATCCTCTTCTCGGATGACCATGTGTTCTTCAGGCGTCACCCTATCTTGAATGTCCTGCCACGACACGGGTTTCGTGGCGATCTTGATTCCGAGTCCGTTCTCGAGGCGCTCAGGGGGTTCCAAAGAGTTGATCTCTGCCCCTAAGTGTAACAATCGAATTTCCTTTGCAGGCGTCTGCAGAGACTTCGGAAGATCTGTGATATCGCAATAGTGCCTTTTGTCATTGTATCGGGCGAGAAGAGGGGACATTTGCGCCTTGTTGCAGGTAGATTGAAGACGAAGCTGGAGCTATGGCGCCACAAGTAAGTCTCCCTGGCCTCCGCCAACCCTCTCTTTCTCCCAACGCTACTCTAAGCTCTTACAAGCGCCCAACGCTGAAGACTACTCTAGAGCTAGCTACTACTACTGCAGCGCTCCTCCAGAGTGTTGCGGCCGAGCTCTTGAAGACTGCCTCCTGAACTGCACGTGAAGTGCCTATGAACTCCTCGTGAACTGCCTGGGAAGTCCCTACCAACTACCTGCAGCCTGCAGGGCAGGCCAGTTCTATATAGTGCTGGCCCATCCAGGAGGCTGCTCGTGCCAATGCCGAAACTTGCCAGACCCTGGCATTGAAGTTCAAGCAAACGTTGTCTTGAAACAGGCCCAAAAATGGTCTGTGTTAAACCCTGGTCTGGCGCCTGAGTTTCAGGGCAGGTCGACTTTATGAGGGCCTGAAAATGACCGTCATTTTCAGGCTTTTAGGATAAAGCGACACAGGGTCTGGAGGGCCCTTATTTTCCGTCTCGTTGGGCCCTGCAGGCCCGTGTGGCTGCGTAGTATGCCACACTGGTGCTCTTGAGAGTTCAAGAGTGCCTCACATGAGCTGACTCTGACAACTCTTGAAAAAAAGTTTCATGAGAATTTTTCCAGAGGTAAGTGGTAATGCGCATCAACAGCAACCCAACACAATTTTCGAAAAGTTTTTTTTTTTTTTTTTTTTTTTTTTTTTATGAACATGCCCCTGACCGTGTTAGTGGTGCTGGTAAAAGCAGACACCACTAGCACCTGGGGAAGGCTCCATCTATTGGTGGGGAGCGTCACCTGCTGGAAATCGTGTCCAGTGTCCCTTATACAAACTGAAGCTGAAGTAAATCAGAAAAATACACAATCGCGGGAGGTCCGTGCCAGCATTGATTACCCAAGGTTCCAGGGGATTGACTGAACAAGATGTTGGGGGGGGGGAACCTCTTCACCTTAGAAACCCACTGCTGTAAACTAGTTCCTCCTTCCCCCCGCTTAAGGAATCCAAACCCTTGATTTCTCTTTTCATCCCTACATTTCGTACCACTGCACTACTAGGCTGTTGGAAGTGGGGGGGAAGAGGTCAGGGACTTCTTCAGGAGGTTTCAAGGGAATTGCTGCGTCTATTTTTGCCCAGCGGCGGAATATCAGGCAGTTGTCCCTTTCTATTTTTGCTCCCTCTTGTCCCTCCTCTGTCTCCTTTAAGTCCCTTTTCCGTTTCACTTTCCCTATTCTTCCTCCATTTGGTCCTCCCAGCCAGCTTGAGCAGAATTCCCGAATATTTTGTTTAATGTCTTTATGTGTGTGCAGTGATCGGATTTGAGTTTTAACCGCTTCCCATTTGGACGTTATCTCTGTTTGGACCTGCTGTATTACACTGCCGGTGAATTCGGGGCCTTCCAGTCTCGCCCCTTCCATCTCGTATGTGTCGCGCTGTCTCCACAGTGCCCAGAGAACCGCTCTTCGTCCCAATTTGAACATATTAATGAAGAATTCATCAAGGTGATCAATCCAGGCTTCACATAGTACTGCCTTCCAGTCCAAGGGCCACGCAGTTTTTGTGCCTAAGTGGTCCCAGATTCTGTCCCACCATCTCCACATCCAGAGTGCACCAGGGCATTGTGGAATATATGTTAAATTGTTTCGGGGCGTTTTCGAGTTGGGAAGGCGCTCATGCACAATTTGCACCAGGGGAGGGTGAAGTTGATTTCGGGCAGCCAATTCATGAAGTAGTGGAGCAGTGAAGAACTCTTGAAATTGCACTAGACAGTCAAGAGTAGTGCAGGGAGGCCTAAGATCTCTAGTAACTCATCCGTCCTTGTGGCCATAGCGCTGTGACGAACCGATTTCTGCACCTCGCGACTACCTGCGCGGTAGCAATGAGGGGTCCTAAGCTGGGAAAGATGGGCCAACTACGGGCTATGTGACACTCGCGGCCTAGGCCGAGGGCAAGATTTTTGGCCGCTGCGGCCGAGATTCTCGGTCGTGGCCGCGGCCAATGAGGCCTAGTCTGCGGCCCGATTTTTTAATATTTTTTTTCTCCCCCTCAAAATACGTAAAAAAAAATGCTATGTAGCACTGCATACCTGGCCGGATTATCTGGCCGGATTATCGGGGGCTAGGATTATCCGAAAATCCGGATGATTAAAAAAATGGTCAAAAAAAAGCAAAAAAAAAAAAAAAAAAAAAAAGTAATATTGCGCATGCAAAATATAATAGAACTATGTAACTATTTCATAAAAAGCTTGATAAGTCATGGAAGGGTTGAAAGGGCGTAAGATAGGGAATGAAGGGGTTTAGAGGGGGGATGCTTGATTCGTTTTATAATTTTTTATCCAAATATAATTTTCTTTTTCCGTTTTATATTTTTATCTTTTTATCAGTTGAGATATCAACAATGGCCTGCTTATACAGGCTTCTATTTTTGCAAATAGACAGCCCTTAATTGACATGTAGTAGCAGATGAGAGCATCGAGATGGGTATGACCTCGATTGTTAAACATGACATCTCATAAGCGCCACGGAAAATCATGCAGCTAATGTCAACCCTGCGCTTCACAAGCTGATGCGCCCTTCCCGTTGGCAAATCTCAGACTCTAGTCCCCATCTTTCCCATATTTACCTCTAACATCACACCATGTTCACTTCCTAACCAATTTGTTGGCTTCTCTCTTATCGCACATACACCATTTACATGGCATTCTACTTGCGCATACCAAACACTTTCTCACCACCAGAAGCACACTCGAAAGATGGCAAAGGTATATTTGACAAAGTCGTTGACTTCAACAATGAAGCCCCGCACCCTGATCGCAAGCACCTCGCTCCTCTCTATCGCGTATATATCACTTGTACTCTACTTCACGTACCCACTTTCTCTGGCTTCCCGCCAAACTCTCTCCGCGCACATAACTACCTCAGTTATGTTGTCGCGAGCTAACCCTTGGTCCATCCTCCACTAATTCAGCAGGCGGGTGGTCCCTCCGCCACATGTCCAGCCCGTGCCAGAATCAGGTTTCAGCGTCGCTCTCTTTACGCGTAGCGAAATAGCCAAAACAACAGCTCCGGAATCGATAATTTCGTTATACGGGACTCCCCATACTTCGATATCGCATTCCGCGGATTTCCATGGGATAGGTTTGATTCGCAGGGAGTGATCATCTTACTGTATTAGCCCTATGCGTATGGGATCGGAAGCGCCTGTGGCCTTTTCGCCTGGCATTGGTCCTTTTGTTTTCGTGCTGGCCGCTCTGGCAAGGGCAAATCGTTTCCGATTTGCTTTGCAGTGCTGCAGCATACGTTCGTTAGCTTATTCGGATATCGAAAGCAGATGGCCGTTCGGAAGAGGAATCCGATGATCCAATGCTCGGATGATGTTTAGAACATCGATTTCGCCATTGACAAAGGTGGGTCCTCCCGACTCCATCTCTTCTGGAGAAGGTCGTCACTCCGCCACTTCTTTCTGTTCCGGCGCCGGTCTAATGGTTCCAATCATTCCAAGCCCCGGATACCCCAGTGATACATACTCATCTAACGGAATGAGCTCAACAACTTCTTCTGTGGTAGCTAGCACACTTCCTCCGCCTTCCATTTCTTCCATCAGGGCCCCTACCCGTCCAGGTCCGTTGGCAATGGGGGCTGCAGCTACTGGTGCGGCTCCGACTCGTTGTTGCGGGGGCCGGTGGGGGCAATCTCGGGCTAGATGCCCCGGTTGATGGCATGCATAACAGACGTTCAGATTGGTTGCGGCCCCTCCGAGAACAGGCGCCGGGGCCAGTCCTTGTTGGATTGGGGTGGTGCGTATTGCGATGGGCCGCATATTTCTCATCATAGCTTCCAGCTGAGCATTATGCTCTCGCTGTTCCTTTTTGCTTTCTTGGATTATACTAATTAGTGTTTTGGTGAGCTCTAAAATGACGGTTGATTCATTCGATCGTACGGGTTTTTCGGTAGGTGGCGGGGTTGCTGTCATTACAGGTGCTGGCATCACAGGGACGGGCATGTCCGTAATCATACTCGGTGCCGGTCTTTTAGGGGATATCTGTTCCAGATAGGTAACAGGACCTGACACAAACCCCATGTTTTCGAACTTGTTTTGCAACGCAGCCAGCTCAGCCTTTGCCCTCGCAAATTCGGACGAGTCTCCGTCCTTCGAATAGTCTTCCCCTTATAGGAAACTCGCAGCAAACTTTCGTTCCATCTTTTCTGCAGCGGCCATGATTTGTTGCAGCGTTTGATTGATACGCAGTTTCGCCCTTATCATTCGGTTGCGAAGTCCGTCAATGAACAAATCTCTTCCGTCTTGCTCGCCTCGCTCCGTTTTTACAAACATCCGGTAAAACCGGTTTCGATATTCCGTAACGGATTCGAGGGGTTTCTGAACTCGATCTTTAATCATAGAGAGCGCTTGCTCTTGATGGATATAATCAAACAGATTCATAAAGTCTTGCTCGAAAGTTGGAAGATCCACCCATACAAAGGTGTTAAACCAATGATGGGCGTCCCCTCCTAATCGAGCGGGGATGTTCACCTGAGCTTCGTTGTCATCATACTGTTGTGCCCGGACCGTGGCTAGCCATGCTCCAGCAAGATGATGCGCAGGATCAAACAGATAGGGATCTAGTGGCGTCATAGGAGCTCGTGCACGTGGTACAGGTTGATTAGGATTTTGATGGGGATTCGGGTTCTGTAGAGGGTTCTGCTGATTAGCATTCACGTTGACGGACCGTCAATTAGCCGATCTGCTTCTAGTGACGACGGGGTTGCGTCTATGCGCGTTCCGGGGACGAGGTCGCCCGCGGTTAGCCAGATCGCTTAATTATCATGCTGTTAGTCCTACAACCCGGCCACGTGTCGGGCTCCGATACCAACCTCACGCCCAGCGCGACTTCCTGATCGAAGTGGGATGTGTGCCTAAAAGTTCGAAAAGGGGTGTCCCAAGGATTTTTGGGAAAGTGGAGGTGGAGTCCTAGGTCAGAACTGAGATCTCTTGTGGCAGGGTTTCAGGGGCACGGATGCAATAAGGCTAAGGGCAAGTTCCTGTTGGCGCTTATGCCGTGCAACATAAGGCAGATGGCATGTGTGGTCCATTTAAGGTCGTTCGATCCTTCTATTTTGGGGGCGGCGGTTCGAGGAGGGGTATGCCCGGGATGGCTGTGATTCTGATGAGGCGGGCCTTTGTGGGCAGCTACGTGGCGTTTGTTGGCGTGCGTTTGGGTTAGGCCTCCTGTTTTCGAGGGCTCGTCGGTTGCCGTGTCGCCGACAATTTTCGGAGGGCGTGCGAGGCCAGTACGGGGCAATGGAATTCCACGGGACCACCGTGAGTAAATGATATGGGAGAAGAAGGCGGAAGCGAGGGAAACGGGTAGTGATAACGATGAAGCCGGGAGATATGAAGTAGTGAGAGTTATCCGAGGTAGGAAAATCGGGACACCTCGGATCACTGGTGGTGACACAGTTAAACTCCCAGGGGCACAATCGACTCTCGTTTAGGTAGGGGAATTCCAGGTATCTCTGTCTGAGACACTCCCTCCTCCAGGGGTCGAAATACTCCGGATCCCACGAGGAATCTGAGTCCCTTGAGTTTGCCATCTTGTCATCGCGGTGAGATGAAATCCTCCTACACGCATCTACCCGGCAAGGGGATCCTCTGATATGATATCGAAAATTCCTTTTCTTTTAGGTGCGTAGGGGAGGAATTCTCTCACCTACCCGATATCGACGGTGTCGAGTTCGCCAATGGTTACGACGCGGCGCGCATGGGTATGTGTAGGCCGCGCAGTTCCGATCGTGCTTACAAGTATCCCCTCGCGGTGTTCAATTATCTTAGGACAAATCACTACCCAATCATCTAATCACTCAACGACTCCGTACGCAATCGTTTTTTACAATGCAAGATGAAACAACCACAATAGCTCAAAAAAGGGATAAACAATAATGAAAACAATATCGACGACTACAGAAAATTCCTACCATACTCACGAGTGTATMAAAACGACAAGCACAGGCAACGATCAGGCAAAACGAGACGCGACAGACATGACATTCACTCATCCATTCATTCGACACAACACGCAACAAACGAAATCGAGATTGATAACAAACCGAGTGTGGGCGAAAGCCAAGCCGAGATTCCGAAAACAAAAATGGGCAAATCGCCCTGAGTGGAGATCAAAATTTATATACAAAAGTGCGGAGGGGGAAAAGAAAAAGAAAACTGCAAATCCATGTCCAT
>BFEA01001028.1:204514-215220 GCA_003427395.1 Chara braunii
TGTGTGTGTGTGTGTGTGTGTGTGTGTGTGTGTGTGTGTGTGTGCACCTACGAATCCAATTCATCATGAGTTAGAGACTTCAACTTGGACTACAAAGAGGGAACGGCGGGACCTAGATGTTGACTCAGACGCAGAACGTAAAGAGAGCGACGCTGAAACCTGATTCTGGCACGGGCTGGACATGTGGCGGAGGGACCACCCGCCTGCTGAATTAGTGGAGGATGGACCAAGGGTTAGCTCGCGACAACATAACTGAGGTAGTTATGTGCGCGGAGAGAGTTTGGTGGGAAGCTAGAGAAAGTGGGTACGTGAAGTAGAGTACTAGTGATATATACGCGATAGAGAGGAGCGAGGTGCTTGCGATCAGGGTGCGGGRCTTCATTGTTGAAGTCAACGACTTTGTCAAATATACCTATGCCATCTTTCGAGTGTGCTTCTGGTGGTGAGAAAGTGTTTGGTATGCGCAAGTAGAATGCCATGTAAATGGTGTATGTGCGATAAGAGAGAAGCCAACAAATTGGTTAGGAAGTGAACGTGGTGTGATGTTAGAGGTAAATATGGGAAAGATGGGGACTAGAGTCTGAGATTTGCCAACGGGAAGGGCGCATTAGCTTGTGAAGCGCAGGGTTGACATTAGCTGCATGATTTTCCGTCTCGCTTATGAGATGTCATGTTTMACAATCGAGGCCATACCCATCTCGATGCTCTCATCTGCTACTACATGTCAATTAACGGTTGTCTATTTGCAAAAATAGAAGCCTGTATAAGAAGAAAGAAAGGGGTGAGCCTCGTGGTGGTCATGGGGACTCAAAGTGAGACATAGGGACATGCATGAGAAGAGTATGCGAAGGACGATATCATGCGTGCCTCCTCTCGACCTGCATTGCACTGCATRCATCCCAACCTGCCAAAGCGGTCAGAAGTGAATGAACGTGCAAAATGTYAATGGTGTTAAAGTTGCTYACCGCCACTCACTGAGTGCMGTAATGTGAGAAAGAGCACATGTCGGSATTGAGTACAGATGGCTAATGGAGATCTGGAAAGTCCAACTTACTTTTGAGCGCTGAATGGGAGAACAAAATCGTCGAGGTTGGCATTTTATCCACAAATAATTAGTTGTCACCACTTWTATGTATCATCTCGAAGAAGTCGTTATGGCTTAGCTAATTTTGTGAGAAGAAACARTGTACGTTTAGTCRTTGACATCATTGTWTTTTTTTTTAAGAGAAACCCATTGTCCCTTAATCMACTGAATATTGTATCGAATTGTCATCTCATRCTGATGGTATTGTTTCATGGGCGGCTAATGGTTGCAAGATKAGGACGAGAGAGTACAAGACATAAGTTTACAACGCGAGATACGACTCTAGTTAACGAGGAGGAGGGCACTAGAAAATAGACAAGTCGAGCAATGATTTGTGCAAAGCTACTCGCCTTGTCTGTGTAACCTTTGTGTTCATCCTTTTCTYTTCATCATTAGTATTGGTCAGYCTTATATGTGATTACCCTTAGTCTGGACTCYGGAGGTACTAAGGCAAAAGGTAAGARGCATGCGTGRGAATCATGTGTGTAYATGATGATCAATGCCACTTACATTCTTGCATGAGTTAAGATGATTACTGTTMRGTTCATCCCCATAGTAGAAAAAAAAAAWGTCRAAGTGTTAATCMCGTATTGACTAGATGCTTGAACGCTAAAAGTCTGGGTGGTTTRTCAACAAGACTCGCGTGAGGTCTTCTTWAAAAACGTACGTGCTTTTCATAAATGTTGTCGACTACAACAATCATACTTTCGAGCACAAAGTTGCCTTATTTCCTTAGGTGAYGATCATCCGCAATATTTTTAAYGAGGGRAAAATATTGTATTTCTTGAAGAATTGCAAAACTTCCTTTGGTGAAGAGCGTCATCTTCGTAAATGCCCGCTTGATAATTGATGAGAGAACGAGGAGTCATTCAAAAAAAAAATGTCTATCTCATCGCCAAGTTCCTCCTTGATGGGGATTGAATAGACACCCATCTAAAAAGTGTCCTAGAAGTTTGACAATATCATAAATGAGTCATGTGCTCTATTGAGAAACTTGTCCTCGTACATCTGACGAATGTTTGTTTGAGTGAAAATGAAGTTGGTGTTGACTAGATACCACCACTTAACCCCCTTGAAACATAGGATCTCAGGTGTTATGTTGCTTCAAGTTAGATCCAATAGTCCTACATCCAACCCATTCTCAATAGTCGGTTCTATTGTCCCACGTTCATCGATTTTAAGTTTTTATTACTCTTACAGACCTCTCCATCTGTTATATGTTAGGTCAACTCAGTATATGCACGTACCTATGTTTTTTTACACTCAACGAGAAAAGTGAACAAAGATTACGTTGTTGCACTCATTCTGTATTCGAAACGAAAGTTGCGCCCCGTAAGATGAACCATATTACTAACCACTTGATATATTTACGAGGGTTATGCTCAACACTKTGTAGCATTCATACTGACAAGTAAAGTRTTTAGCAATATCTCATGTTGTATGGCAAAGAGAATGTAATGCAAGTCAACTCGCTGATGATTTGGGCGCCCAACCTGGCAAGAATCTTGACGTAGAGTCTCTTTATAAAAAGCAGGCTCAAAATGTTGACTGACATACTTTTAAAGAGTGAACTCTAGTGTGGTGTATGACTATAAGCAACAAGAGAACTATTGCTGATGTGATTTACAAAACTTAACATAACAAAAGTTTCCTGAGCTTGAACTCAAGTCAACACGCCCTTACAAGCGGAACAAACATTAGCTAAGATTAAAGAGTTCTGACGAGTATGATCGGGGACTGGACGATGAACTTTTGTCTGAACGGGATCCGTATAGAGAACTTCCTAATAGTTGCTAAAAGTGAAGGAATTACTTTTATTTACGGACAACTAAGTTTGAAGATCGAGAACAGAGAAACTACCTAATCCCATATTTGATCCTCTGAACCGATGATGAACCTGAAGTAAGCGAACTAGATACATAAAATGTTATCTATTCTTAAAAATCGTGTGTGGGAGCTAACTGCAGAATGTGACAAYGCATCAAGCCTYAAACCATGCSGTATGGGAATAAACTTTGTACAACCTTGACGTTACTACAAAGCAACAAACAATTTCAAGTTGTTGAAAGTTGCTATGACTAACTGTTCATGAATGGACTTGCTATGAGTTGATGTCGAAAGTTGTAGGAGTGAGAGGTTTGTTGAGTGGTGAGCAATAAGTCTTTAACTGAGAAGATTAGTGGTAAAGCTCGGTGGGAAAATTTCACAGAAACAGACACCTAAAACTAGCCGAATCTTCAACTGTATTTTGAAATGGCTAGAGAGTAAGTTGAACTCGAGTTCACCGTAACGATCAGTGAAATTAAAAGTTATTAGTAGGCGAAGTATGAAAGAGAAATCATGAACAACACCAATATTTTGGTGATGACTTGCACACTTCAGTGGACAAAATAGAAGGATGGGAAGAGAGAGTTGTCTAAGACATCCAGTGCCACATAAAGCCAATGAGAGAGCGAGCAATAGGGTCAGTGAAGGAACATAAGGTCATCGAATATATATTTTACTTCCACGAAGCAGACGAGAAGTTGCACAACACACTCTCATGCGCAGAGACCATTGACCAGGCTTGAATGATTGTCAACGACCTACGTTACCGAACATATATGTACAGGGTCCTTCCGTACAAAACTTACAGGTAATGTCTGTACGGGAGTCTGTATGGGAACCTGTACGTGTAGTACGCCCCTGTATGAAAAAAAAAAAAAAAAAAAAAAAACATATGTGCTACAACAGAATTATACAAGCAATATTTGGTTGAGCATTATCTGCAGATTCTTATTATAATTTGCAAAAAAAAAAACAATTAAAAAAAAAGTCRTACGGGCCCTAGAGTACGAGAAGCGTACGAGTACGGAGTACTRCTCGTATTCGTACAAGGGWGAGTACAAGCCTCAAYGTAGTCAACGRCCAACAATGAAGTACTCTAMCTCYAGATACCAGTCCAATCATTCAAACTCAAAGGATCAGTAGAAACAAGATTAAGGGTTTGTGGAGATTAAGTTTTTCTTCTTAGTGGTACACAGATTAATCATGCTTACTCATAAAAAGGGATAAGAAAAGATAAAGAAAAAAAATCTTGTGGATAACACTAAACACTGAGTGAGAGAGATTAGAAACTGCCAAGTAGAAGATTCGGAGACGAATCGCATTGCATCATTCAACAAACAAATGAGTCAGTATTATTAAAAGACAACCCATAATTGAATACACACTGTACTTTTGGAAATAGAGTTGGAAAAACAATCAGCATTGCTATATCATTTAAATCAGTCAAACGGTCAGAGAGAGCATTGATAACCAACTGTAATTATTATTCACATTAATACTTTTCATCCATTTCTGGTCGAAGGGTCAGTCTTGACCAGCCTTAATCAGATTGCTTTTGGTTTCACACAGGACGATCTATCAATCTTCGTGGTTCTCATAAGTTTGTAGAGAGAACGATTCATGATCTGAGGGTCTATGTGAAGAAAGGCAAGGAGACTCACAAGCACTTCGATTCAGTCTGGATCTCAACAACCAAATACCTTGAGGGGGCGGAGAGAGAGAGCGAGAAAGAGAGATCTTGATGAGAGTGGCAAAAAGTTGATCAGTAGCTTTGGACCCAAGCCTTACACAAATTACCCAGACCTTCACTCCCCTTTCTTCTCACAAATGGTTCCTACTCGGGTGACTTGGTTTACTTGGCCAAGGGGTATATCTCCCCTATAAAGATTGATTGCGAGGCAGTGACTGAACCCTCAGAATTTTTCGGCATCTCAACAGAGGAATCTTCTCCAAGCCATATATTCTTACTCTGTGGGAGGAGTTCTGTGTTATGTTTGACTTTCGTATATTTGACATTGGATATACGTAATCAAGACTTGCTGGCTCTAGGTAGCTCTACATCTCAAGGCCACAATCTCGAGAAGTACATAGGTGTGGCCCAATGCACGAAAGACACATAATCAAATGAGAGATTAAAGACTAGACTTAAGGGCGAGGAGTGATAACTCTTAACGAGTTTGGGTCATGTCTTGTTATCGATACTTCTCGAGATTATTATGAGTTCTCCAAATTTCTTATTTGTCTTTTTTTTAACCATAGCCAGTCAGTCCTTATCCGTTTGTGTTGACGTTGCCTGAGATTATGCTCCCTGCCGATTTTTTCACAGTTTTCAAATTCAAGAATTGATATATTTCATATATGCATGATGTACTTGAGATTTTTAATCTATCATTTGAATGATCATTGTTGTTCTGAATCATAATAAAAGATTCCAAAGACTGAGAGCCGACGTAGACCGAATTGAAGGGTCTCGCTCGAAGTCGGACGCACACAACAAGAAGAGATTTTCATAATTTAATTTCATTATTAATTGCAAAAATCTTCAAAATCCTACGTGACATCCTATTGACTTTCCGGTCACCAGGAGTGACTTCGATAGAGAAAAAGCGACAAAAATGACTCCGTTGCCGAGGACTTGAAAATTTTTCGTGTCCGGAACGAGTCTGGGTCTGCATAAGCTCTTAGCTTTGAGTAGGGTATGAAAACTGTTGATAATGCCTTATCCTTCAGATTGAACTTACTATCCTCAGTGAATCATGATTCTCTTGGAGATTACGGTTGCTAATTATACTTAATCTCTAGATTGGAGAAGGAGATTGAACTTACTAGTTATTGAAGAGGATCAGGTTTGATCAAAGGTATGCCTCATGACCCCTTGATGTTTTTGAGAAATTGAAAAACAAGAGAGCAAATCAAAAGTACAGAAACTCCTTCATCATGAATTATAGTCAGATACGCATTGAACTACCTTTTCCAAATTAACCACTAAAAAAATAGTTTCCTACCAATACTAAAACAACTAGACTTATCATTCTAGCAATATGGCTATTTTCAGGGTAACCGGCGTTTGGGACGGGCCGAAGGCCTGAACCCGAATGCCCGAACGTATGGGACCCCTTGGGGATGCGTTCGGCCGTTCGAGCCGAACGCGGACCCAAAAAAAAAAAAAAAAAAAAAAAAAAAAARTCATAAAAAAWWTWTGAAAAAAMGATATGTTATGGARAAAAATRAATTAAACAAGATTTTTCTGAGCATTACATCCGAATTCCTTACCAAATTTGAAATAATAATAAAGTACGGAAAATAAATACTAATAATAAAAATAAATAAAAATAAAAAGAGAATTAAATTTAGTGATTGCGCGAGCATATTTTCGACACCACCATTTTTGGCGATTTTTCATTTTGTTTTGGCATAATTAAATGCACTGAAAATTTACAGATGTATACTTTACATAATACAAAACCCACTAAAAAAGTTTCAAAAAATAATAAAATGTTTAGACCCTGAACTAAAGTAAAAACAAAAAGTAAAAAGTGAAAAAAACACGTGGGCAAGCACGTTTTGACACCGCCATCTTTGACGATTTTTAATTCTTATTAAGCTTAGCAAAATGACTTGAAAAATGACTGTCATGTACCTCACGTCATACAGAACTTACCAAAAACAATTCAAAAAAATATAATTATTTTTAGGCCTCGAAATTTTTTTTAGCGGGGGCCGAACGCYGTCAGGTTCGGACCCCGTACGGGACCCCGAACGCCCGTACGTACGGAGGTCTGCYCGGGGACCTCCGTACGTACGGGCTGGTGACCCTGACTATCTGTATATTACTGATTAACTTCTTGGAAGGAAATATCTATGATATTCGTCCTTATGTCAAGAAGAAAGGCTGCAATATTAGTGAGACATTTAATTTATTGTGAAAATTGTCATCCAATCTATCTTTGACGGGAAGGCAAAGTTAACCAGACAAAGGAAGAAAGTAGAATGGGGTCTATTACCAATGGCTTATGAGAGAGTTTGTATTTCTTTGATCATGGACAGTTATTGTAATGAAAGCAGTTGGTTACTGATTATCAATATGGTACTGATGTAGGAAAAATAAATGGATTGTTATGAGAACCGAAAAAATGTTTGCAAAAGAAATCAGACAACGAAGGACTGAATTTTAGAGACTTAGTTCCAAGTAAAGAAAACTTTAAGGTTGAATTTTCGTAAAGATATTGAATTATCAGAGTAAGAAAGAAGTATTTGCATATGAGGTTATCTAGCAACCCCTCGTTTGCTTGATATGAGTCTATCAAGGAACAATTGGTCTGTTGCAGTCGAGTTTGGCCTGAAAAAAACGAGAGATCAGAGACCTTGATGAATCTACAATATTTTTCTCGAAGAGAGAGACCTCGGTTGAGGCTAGGAAGAGGACATGGAATACGTAGCGAAAATATAACAAAAAAATTGTTGAGTTTCTTTAACTCATTAGGGAGAAAAAAAAACTTCAAATAAGTATTTCCCTGTGAGATTGTGAGGTATGAAGCAGTGAAAAGAAGAGCCTCATGGTGGGAATATCATGGACAACTAACACTTGCACTAGAAGGGTAATATCACATGTTCTCAAGATTCTTTATCCAGCGATTTTAACGTCCACAGAGTTGTTGTATTATTATTATTTTTTTTTTCCTTTTGTATACCTTCCTTCTGTGTTTCGCTAAGGGTCTATAATGGCTTGGGAGGGCATGTCCTTACACAAACCCAATGATTTATACCAAGATGTTTTCTCGTCTGCAGAGTTGTTGCTTTTCACCTTCTTTTTTTTTTTAATCCTCCTCCCTTGTCTTGTTGATGGCTCCAACGCCCATTGAGATGTCATGTACCTACCGTTCTGTATCCAACCGCTTTCACGTTTCCACCCTATTTATTTATTTTTCTTTTATTTCGTTTTTTTATTCTTTTTGGTTTCATTCCCGTATAATACCAGAAAAAAAAATACAATGGGAATCAGGCTCGACAAAACTCGATGCGCAGTGAAATTCAGGGTCGGTGAAAATAGAGTCATAGGCAGTGCTGGTTTAAAASGGCTTCCTCTTTCTAGAAATAATCGGTMAGCTTTGATGGACTTCGTATGGAAGGTGAAGAGGTCACAAGAAAGTTGTCATTAGCAAGGATATCTATAGTGAGAGTTTGGTTGGACAAAGTGATTGAGTTTGATAATCCTTTCAGAATTTCGAGACATAAGATGTGTGAGAGGGGTATAATATTCAACATTCTAGTGATTAAATTCCTTAATTTAGGTAGTCTGAACCTTAGAATTGACACTCAACAGGGGTTCGTGAAAACCTCACAATCGGAAAAAAACTAACATTTTTATAGAATGAAAAAGTGATAGTAAAACTATTAGTTTTTACACATAAAGAGAGCGTCTTTAATCGTTTTGCGATAAAGGAGGCAGAAAATCAGGTGAAAAGTCTAGCGTTCTTCAAAATGTGCAAGAAAACACTTCCTTGCAAAATGCTTTTATATGACTATAAGTCGTTCTCAGTAAAATGACAAAAAAACAGAGTTCAAACAGGGTAAAATTTTCAGGATGACAAGGCAAACTTGAAAGATGCAAAAAAAAACGTGTTTTGGTGAATACTCATTTATAGGACTATAAGTCAGTTTCCGCAGTTGGGTAAAAGTCAAGCTCTGCACAAAATAATTTATAGGACTATAAATCACTTTTGAACTTAACAACAAAACTCTTATCAAAAAATGTATGTCATTTAAAATAATAATATAAACAACTTTTGCCTCGAAGACAACTTGAAATTCTTAGCCAAACACGAGTTTAAAATAAAAATATATGAAAAAAAGTTAAAACAAACAATAAAAAATAATATATTCACCCATGTATGGGAAACCATGTTCAAGCGAACATATTCACGAACAAGAGAATATGTTTGCGCGTTCGGAAAACCCCCTAATATATTCATCGTGTTACACATCTTATAGGACTATAAACACAATTTTTTTGAATAACAAAAAATCAGGATATTTCTGTTCTTGAACCTACGGTGTTTCACCAGGTCATGATTTTCTATGAAAAAACCCGTTTTTTTCCTCGCCCCCTCCAGTGGTTCTGAAAAATTAATTTTTTTTTTTTTTTTTTGCGGACGTTTCACTTCAAGTAGAATTTTGTTGCTGGAGGAGACCTGAAAAACGTAATATAATAATTTTGAATAAATTTTGTGCAAACCTAACAATTTATTTTGTTAGGTTTTTACGAATCCTATGTTACTCTTGCATGCCTGGAGAAGAAGATGAATTATTCAGAATGTATGAGAGGAGCTTAAATTCCTTAATACGGGTGGTCTGCACGTGAGAATCTACACTCTTGCATGCCTAGAGAAGGACACTAATTATTTAGAATGTCAGAGAGGAGCTTACATTAGTCTTATAAGAACAAAAAAATGACTTGAGAAGTTACACAGAAAGGTAACTTGGGAAGCGGAAGTGAGGCAATTTTAAGAGACTCCCTAGCTTCTCAATTACTAATGACTTTGAAGACATAAGATTTTGGATAACCTTACCGGAAGCAATTGCCATGGTAGGCAAAGCAAGAGAGAATAATTTCATTGTGAGCGTTAATTCTTTTCTCTTGAATACTTTTGAACACAAACTTGAAATTTCTAATTATATTCATCCTGAGATCTGTCTCTCTTAACATTGCTGAGTGACATGATATTCAGAGGATAAGTGATAATGACCAGACAAGTTGAGTAATTGACATTTGAGATTGTAGTAGAAAGAATGACAGTTAAGGTAGAAGGTACTCTTTGGATCTCAAATAGGAATCCCTCTACTCATGATGAGTTAAAGTATTCACAACCATTTCTTGATCGAATGAGAGAGTGCGTCTTGTGAGTTGTTACTCATCAGACTGAGATCAACTGATGATCTTACTATAGCATGTGAAAATTCGACTGAATCAGTTACAGAGCTGCAGGTGGTATTAGATGACTATTGCCCCAAGTCAGTAGTCCTTTCGGAGCCATTTAGCTTGGTGGGGGATTGTGGCATGAAGTCAGCACCAACGGGTTCCTCTCAAAGATTGTTGGGTATACAGATGACTATGACTAGCTGCTCTAGTGTCCGAGATAATTTGCTCTAAAAGAAAGTAATCCAAAAACTAGGCAAGTAGAAGAGAGGTAATTTTTTTTTCCTCTTTGGTCGTGCCTTGGTTTTATCTGTTGCTGCTTTTTCGACACTCTGGTTTGTATTCGCAGTTTATTTATTGGGGGATGTAGCCTACACTCTCATCAGAAGGTGTGCAACTAAATTCCTTCGGAAGCCAAAGGTCAGTGAGGACTAGGGTTTCCTACCTAAGGTCACTTGAGAAACTTTGGCAACTCCAAAGAAGCAGTTGAGGGTGGATTGGGCTTACTAGACCCAAAACAACAGAATCTTGATATCCTCGCAAAATGGTCAGTGACAGCTATGACGACTCGTACTCCCAGTGTGTGGATATTGTTGGCAGAATACTTTCTGGGCTCAGACTGGGGTTTATGCAATTACTCAGACATTTGGTCATGCATGTGCTTACCTTCTTTCACACAGCACAGACTCAAATCCACCTTCTGGCATCACATCCTATATGCTTGGAATAAATTTCGCTTGTCCACCATGAGGGAACCAATCACTGGGCTGGAGATTTTGAATCAGACTATCTTCGATAAACCTCGCATCTTGCAGAGCAATGGAGAGTTTTTTGTAGTTGTCGCCGCCGCCGGAAACTTTGGTAGAGCCTGCATGATTA
>BFEA01001028.1:222819-234535 GCA_003427395.1 Chara braunii
AGCACTAAGGGACAGCACGTGTGTTTCAAGAGTTCAGCTTTCTAGAGTAAGGGCCTCGTTCCACTACTCGCCATCTGCCACGAATCGTGGCGAGTSTTAGCGAGGCCGAGAACATGAAAATTGGATAACAACGCATAGTTCCATATGGTCGCCCCCGCCACACGAGTTGTGGTAACCGTCCCGGCCTCAACGCTGGACTCTGGCGGATGGCGAAGTGCTGGAACGGTGCTGGCATTTCGCCACATGTACGCGGGGCCAGGGCCATCGCCACACCAGGCTCGAAATGTGCAAAATGGGAATGAACTTACCGCTCGAACATGGCAGATGCACCTGGTCCTTTTTAACATTTTGAGAGTGGTGTCACAGTTGTGAGATCCCCGAAATTCACACCACACGGGCTCGCTGGCACTACGGGACAAGCCCGGCCTACTGCCAGACGCCCTATCAGAGTACATCCCCCTTATGCCCTGCGGTGGTGCCACCTTCCGTCTTTTACCCAGACTCCAAACCAGCTCACCCAACCTCGCCCAGAAAGGATTTTTATCCCTTTGTAACGTCCACCTACGCCCAGCCACCATGACTTTCCCCGGGTAGCACAGCTTCCGTAGCTCCTCTACCAAGGTAAGCATGTTTAGGGCCTTGTTCCACTACTTGCCATCTGCCATGAATCGTGGCAAGTGCTGGCGAGGCCAAGAACATGAAAATAGTGGCGGAAAACAACGCATGGTTCCATATGGTCGCCGCCGCCACAAAAGTTGTGGTAACCGTCCCGGCCTCAACACTGGACTGTGGTGGGTGGCGGAGCGGTGGAATGGCGCTAGCGTTTCGCCACATGTGTGTCTCGGGAGCTTGGGACCAGAAATTCACACCACACGCGGCGAGAACTCGCCAGCACTACGGGACAAGCCAGGCCTACTGCCAGGGCCGCGGTGTTAGGGCYGGCYGCCACACGTAGMAGTTYGCGGAGAGGTGACCAGTGGCGGCCTCCACGAAAGCCCATTGCAGGCCTGTGACGCCGAAACCTCAAGCCCAACGCGACTTCCTGATCGGAGTGGGATGGGGGCCCAAGAGTGCGAAAAAGGGGGTGTGCCAAGGATTTTAGGRAAGTGGGGKTGGGGTCCCAGGTCGGRACTGAGATCTCCTGTGGCAAGGTTTAGGRACAATGGTGCAAAATGGTGCGCACGGATCGTATCTGGCGTTTCAGCTTTCGGGGAGGGGGCTAGGGCCTCTGCCAGTGGCGTCGCCACCGTTGGTCCCTTGTCTGGTGGATTGATAGGACACCGTGGCGGTCGTGCTGCTGTCGGCGCCGCTCRTAACAAGCTTCGGAATCCGGCGGGGCAGGCYGTAAGCGGAGGMTGTGCAATCGCTGCTCAKCTTCGGTTCGAGTTCGGCGGATAAATCCTGAAGCTTGGCGTGTCTGGTACTCCTGGCAATCCTCGCACGGTGGGCTGGGCCAATAGCGAGTTATGGAATTCCATGGTACCACTGTGAGCTGGTGATATGGAAGGAGGAGGTGAAAGGGAGGGAAACTGGTAGTAATAATGACGAAGCCCGAGGATATGTAGTATTGAGTATTGTCCGTATCTGCGTAGTCGGGGCCCCCAGGGTCGCGGGTTATAGCCCAGTGGAAATCCCCCGCGCACAGTCGGTCTTTCTCTGTCAGACAGGGGAATTCCGGGTTTCTCAAGTTTCCCCGTCGTTTGAGTTGTTCGCCTTCCCAATACTCGCGATACTCCGGATCCCTCACGCTTTCACGATCGATGATCCAAAAGGGACTTTCCTCGACCATATCCGGCTAATGAATTCAACTTTCTGCATCCTTCTGATAAATTCGAGGTCGGCTCATGCAAACGCGCGCGTACGCCGCGACTTGGTTTTTCGAGATCGCGGTCGTGCGTGAGGGTGCGCACGAGCGACAGTGAATCAAGCTCGGGTTTCCTGTGTCGCGATAGCGATTGTATCCTACATGCATYTATCCTACCCATGCCATGTAGGGTGAGATCCAAAKCTTTCATTCATATCCATACCATTCACGTGACAAAAGGAGAAAAAAAAGGGGGAAAGGACAATCAACATCTCACAGCGTTCTTGGTGGCCTTATGACGATAAAAAAAAAAAAAAACATCCATAGCCGGTGCTTTCGATCAGATGCAGATGGATGATAGAATTAGACAAGCATCGCAAAACAGGATCGGGAATCCGAAAATATCACTAATGAAGAAGAGTTCACACTCGTTCATGCATACWTACGAGGCAAAAGCGACAAAGAGGATTTGAGGCRATTTACAAGGAAAGGTCCRAAAAGGCCGCCGCAAAAATCGGCCATAGCTGAAGCCAAAATTATATAGACGAGCAAAAGAAAGAACCTCATCTCACACCCTCAAATGCTCTCTCTCTCTCTTTCTCCGCTCCACACTCCCAATGCGGGCAGTCCGCCGCTTCGCATCAACATAGAGTTGTCACCCCGCTTGGTTCGAGCATGCAAGTCAGGTTCGCCCATGCGCCACAGTCCGTCGCGGCCCCACACGTCAACCCCGCATACCTGACACCAGCTCGTCGGATCGCCCAACTCTCGGACTTACTCACCTTCCAAACTTGCTCGTTAGGCGACCCTCACTAATTGCGCTAACCTCGAAATTCTTAGAGAGCAAACTAATCGCGCTTGCAAAATTTATAGCATGCCTGCGCGAAAGGTACGGGATTAAGTCCAGGTGGACAAGAGGARAAGAGAGGAAGTGCCTACGTCTTGCATGGCCAAGCCGCGGCCTGGGGGTCGTAGCCACACTCCACGCATCGATCCAGTCATGCAGGCGCTCCGGCCAATTARAACAGAGTATGTAAGGCKAGGAAGAAGGAGAAGGCGGGCAAACACGAGGGAATCAAGAAGGAAGACAGTTACAATYGCGCCCGCCAAAAACGACAGTTACACAAGAGTAAGGGCGCGATCCATTCAGAGCCCAATTTCCAGCGTGGCAAGATGCGAGCAAGCGTGGCGCAACAAAATTCAAAGTACCTAAATTCCTAGCCTAAGTTCTCATTGCAAAAGGAAATTTCGAAAAAGCAAAAAAGAAAAACAATTTCGCGAGCCCGTGGGGGCTCAACATCAGTTGAAAATTCAAAAATGATATTCCCGCACGATGATCRCGCCAAAATTCYYAGTGCTCACAACAGAACAAGAAARAAGTTATGGTACAGTAATTTCTCGCGCTCGCYAAGGTGCGGCTACCCAACCGTTGGCATGGGATTTTCCYGACACCGATCCAACAACTCCCAACAGAAAACGAAAAGAAACGAGGACATCCATGCAAGTTGCCCGCCCGACCCATCTTCCCACAGTTCACCCATCCGACCCGTCGTATTTCCTCAAGCGACTTCGCGCAGAAAGTTGCCCGATAACAGAAAATAGTTTGTCACATATGTGACGCCCAGGGGGTTCCAATCTTGAGCAAGCTCCTGCTTTCTCTCTCATGAGGCACCGATCGGTTGGTCCGACGATCGGCCTGGAGATGACACGTGCCACTTAGCATAGGATCTGAGTGTGGAAGTCGTCCAACGTGGCATGCGTGCGCTCAATCCAAAACGTTGCCCGGGAATGGTAATCTGATAACGGATGGAGGAGGTAGTGGATGGACTTGTGGAAGGGGAGGTATGAAGCGGCGAATCTCTCTGTCGCTGGTGGGGATACGGGTGTAATGGATGGTGTGGTGGATGTGGGGGAATCGGGGGTGAGCTCGTTGATGAGGGAGAGAGGCGAGATAGTCGGGGTAGAGAGTGGAGAGGGTGCGCAAGGTGCAGCGCAGAAGCTCTCATAATTTTCACAGGCGGGAATTGTACCTGAGATGATACAATAAACTTCTATATTATTATATTCCCACCAGGTCGCGCTGAAGAGAAGGACATGGAGAGAGAAGGAGGCGACGAAGGAACGGGTGGTAGCATGCGGGACAACGGTGACAATAAAGCGGGTGGCGTAAAACTGGTGGAAGAGATTGGGCGGGAAGGGGCCCCAATGCACCATCCATCAGGGAACGGGGGTCGACCCAGGAGCTGGTGGGTTGTGAGGAAGTCAAGGGGACGGCGGGATAACGACCGGGGACGAAGCCCGATCGCCCGTATTTCCATGAAGGCGGAGGGTGGCTCGTGATGGCGAAGAAGACGGAGCCGGGGATTCACTTCTTCTGCGGCGTCAGCTTCCTGATCCCTCYGTTGYGGCTCCATTGGATTCTTCGCGTGGYGGCTCCGGATTCAACGATGGATCGCCCAGCTGCAGCTGTGGTGACGGCCCTTCAGATTCCTCGATCAGCCGCTTGCCCTTTGCTTTCTCTCGCCTTCGCGGAGTTTCAGCCTCCTCCTCTTCCTTGCTTCGTGGGGGATGGACGCTTGGTTCCTTCGATCCTCTTCCCTCTTCCTCCTCCTCAGACCCAATGTAGTCGGGATCGTCTTGATTAGTGCACGATTCTCCTTCCTCCGACTCCTCTCCTTCTTCTTCTTCTTCTTCGTAACTCGCTTCTATTGCGTTCCCTCGCCTGATGAAGGGGTCCCACAGTGTGAGATTGGTGACGTCAATCTCGAGATAGAGGCTCGGGGACGGGTAAAAGCAGTTATCTCCATCCAGCTCCATACACCTAGACCACACCAGATGGGGCGCAAGCGTGCGAGTGAGCACGTCTGTCCTCGGCTTCTTGTCGCACCTCGAAAGAATATCGAGGGGTAAGTCGTCCACTAGCTGCGCTAAAAACACCAACAACTCGTCCGTGATTGCGTCCAGGTGGCCTTCCTCCACCTTGCCGAATAGTACCCCCAACAATTCTCCTTCCGTACTCGTCCGCCAGGCTTTCACGATCAACAGTTCCACCTCGTCGTCCTCGACCTCACCCCCTTCGGCTTCTGGCGCTGGCTCCGCCCAATGGAACACGACATATACCAAACAAAAGTTGAGCTCTAYGTAGGCGTCCCACCACTTGGTCCACTTGTCTTCGTCCAAGATTGGCATGTTAAGCTCCCGGATTCAGAAAGAGAGGGCGGGATTGAGAACAGATTGCGAGAGAGTGGGGAGATCAGACGGGAGGTTGAAGAGGGAGAGACGATGACGGTTCATTGGGGCCACTCAAAGGGGAGAAGCTCCGGGAGAAGAATCTCCGGCGAGCTGCGGGAGGTGCGGAGGTGGAGGTCTATATCGTTTGTGGTCACGATCCTTTCCCCCTGCTGAGCCAGCAACTCGACCCACGTGGCTGTGATCTCCTCGACCGAGCCCCACAACTGTCGAATCGTGCCGATAGACGTCCGCACGAATCGCCGAGTGCAGCGTTGTGATATCACCCGTGAAGGTAACAATGACGGATACGTGGCTGGCACCGGGCGATGATAGGCGTTGGAAAGCCGCAATCTCGGCCTGTACACGCATCGCCCTTGCGTGTACAAAGCGGAACTCTGTTGCTGCGTGGATGGCTGCGGTGCTGAAGAAGGCCGCGAATCGAAGGAGGTCAAGACTCAACCTAGGTCGCTTCACCAGTCGGATCGTCGCTATACAGTGTATACGCCCCCTCGAGGTTATCAAACACTCATTGATCACTTGCTCCGTCGAAAGACTCGTGGCGATGGAGGTGGAGTCGAAGATGATGGTTGAGAGGGGAAGGAGGATTGTAGAGAGTCGTCGTCCTCGTCTTGGCCGAGGGACAATGAAGACGATAGAGGAGAAAGGGAAGAGGGGAGAGGACGAAGGTCGGACACGTGTCGAATGATCGGACGAGCAGATTTACTTCCCGACACCTCCGGTGCAAGCCGTATCGTGTTCACCCCGACTGGACCTAGCTCAAGCATGCGAAATCGACCGAAGAATCCTGGGGCTAGCTTACCTTGGCGAGCACATTTCCTCACCTGCACCATGTCCCCTAATTTATAGTGGGGCCGAGGCTCAACATTCCCATTTCGGGACTCATAACTCCAAACCTGTCTACCGTGGGCCATTTCCGTCATCCGCTGTCTCTTTCAGGCTAATCGGGGGAGGACCCTTTCCATCAACTCTAGATGGTGTTGGGCCTTGTCCTTAACCGTTGCTCTAGTGGCCCAGCACGGAAGGGTGATTTCATCATTTAGGCTCGAGAGGGCTACACAGGCTATATTATTGGTCCGTAATTGGAAGGGGGTTAGGCCGGTGGACTCGTGAGGCGTTCCCCGATGAATGGCCAGGATGTGATCTACGATATCATGCGAAGGCCTGGTATCTTTAGCGGCGATATTTCACCGTAATGCGGTCTTAATAACTCGGTTCCCATTCTCGACCAATCCGTTCGATTGTGACATATGCGGCGCAGTATTACGAATGGAGACTCCCTGTATGACCAGACTCTTAGGACCTCCCCTCGGAATTCCGCTTCATTGTCCGTAAGTATTTCCTCGATGCCCTGATGCATCCCGAGGAAACGGTTGACATACAACGCTATTTCCACCGTTTGTCTAGTCTAACATGGGTAGGCCTCGATCCATTTTGAAACGTGGTCAATGAACACCAAGAGGATTGAATATTCACAGCTATTCACTCAAGGGGGCACGACGATATCCGCCGTATCCATGCTAACCCTCTGAAACGGTCGTTGGACTTCCGTGAGCACAATCGATCTAGGCGACTGAATCGACACTTTGTCAGCGGCGCAGACCAGACAATTTCGGACAATGAATTTAACATYGCCGCGAATATTGGACCAATACCATTTATTCTTGTCAATTGCCGCCTCTGTAATCCGTACGGCAAAGTGAGTTGCAGCCTCTTCGTGTGCCGACTTAACCCAGCCATTCCTTACGAATGGATGGGGCACAACCATCCAAATCCCACTACCGTCGATCTTTCGTTTTTCCAACCGTCCGTCTTTCCATCGATAGCCCGTGCCCTCTCATTAGCCCTTCTACGGTCCTCCTTGGTGAAGTCTAGGAGGGGGTTCCCGACCACTGTGGCTATCGAGACGACATTTGTCCATACCTCGACCCTTCTAAACCTACGGGGCTTTTCTAAACCCTCCGACGTGGCTTCCTGAAAGCGAGCTCCCGTAGGAATTTTGTCGGATCAACACAAGGGACACAGCCAGGCTTTGTCCAAGTTTCGGTACTGAATGCAGGAACCATGAGCCCTGGAGACACAGTGCCGACAATCTACCCATTCGACCTACCCTTCCCCACTAGGACACATAGAAACCGAATAAACTCTCGAAATTGATTCACATAAATAACAAAATTTATCGGGCAAGGAGAGAAGAGACGAAGACGAAGGGGGAGAACGAGGGTCTTCAGAATTACCTTCATGCCCCATTGCCATTGTGACTGCCAATCAGTTCTTAGTGGGTCGAGGGAGGATGGCCACCTGTGCGTACGAGGGCTCGCCATTTGGTTCTGGCTCCTTCCACGACGTAATCTCATCGCCCTTGGCCACCTTGTTGGTCCGATGTAATCGTGTCAGCCCGTCAACATTGTCGTGCTTTTCTGTCTTTTGGTGAACGATGTCAAAATCGTACTCTTGAAATCGCACAGCCCAACATCCAATCATGCCCGTGTAGTTGGTAAGCTTCTTGAGGGCCAGCAAGGGCTCATGATCCGTGACGAGGAGAAACTTTTGCCCGTCCAGATATGGATGGAAGTGCTGGATTCGCAGACAACCACGTAGCATTCTCCTTGTGGTGCCGAATTATTTCTTCTTTCGTCCGGTACCGTTCGGGAAGCGTACTTGATGACGTGTTCGCGACCGTCTTTCCCCTCCTCAGCCAGAAGAGCGGAGATTGTTTCAGGCTGCCAGTCCGTAATGAGTATGAACTGCTTTTCAGGGGTCGGGCTGGATCAAAATAGACACCATAGCCAAGGCTTCCTTCAAGGTGACAAAGGTTTGTTGACATTCCGCGTCCCAATTCAGTGCCGAGTCCTTACGTAGGAGATTCGTTAGAGGTCGTGCGATAGCAGCAAAACCCTTGATAAATTGTCGGTAGTACGAGGCCAGTCCCAGAAAGGCCCGGACCTGCGTCAATGTTGTAGGCGTGGGGGCCTCTTGGACAACCGCAACCTTTCTCGAATACGGCCTCGAGCGCCCTCGCGTCACCACATACCCTAAGAACGAGATTTCCGACAAGAAAAACTCACTCTTTTCCAAGGCAATTTTGAAGCCCGCATCTCGCAGCGCTCCATGTGTTCATTCGATATGTTGCACATGCCTATGAAACGATTCCGAATGCATGAGGATGTCGTCCATCTACACGATAACACAAAAATTCACCATTCCCTTTGTCTGTCAAGTCTTGTTAACGAAATTCTGGAAGGTCATGTTCATCGCTCTTTGAAACGTAGCCGGAGCATTACAAATGCCCATAGGACATCGAACCCATTGCCACGTTCCTTCGAACAGTACGAATGCTGTTTTCGAACGGTCCTCTTTTTTCGAACGGTCCTCTTCCTTTACCAATATGTGATGGAACCCATGGCGGATGTCGAACTTGCTAAAGTAGTTATCACAACCAATTGCATCCATTTAATCATCAATCCGCGGGAGGGGATACACATCTTTGATCGTGATATCATTCAGTTTCCGATAATGGATGCAAATGCGAATGGATCCGGTCYTTTTASGGACYAAACCCACGGGGAAGGACAAYGGTCCGGTAGCGGGCTCGATCCAACCATTGGCCTCAAATTCTCTGATCCGCTCCAGAGCGGTTCATCTTTCGACTAACGAGTACCAATATGGTTCACAGTGAATCGCGAGTGGGTGCCAGTCTGGATCTCATGCTGTATGACTCAAGATAGTCCTATGCCCGTGTCCTCTATACTAATCACCCCTTGATATTCGGCTAGAATGTCTGCAATGAGTTTGTGTATCTTGTCCGGCACATGCAGTTCGTAGTGGCAGTCTCATATCGCCACCGGTAGTTATTTTGCCCTGGTTGCATGAGTCTTTTTCGTAGSTGGGGATGATATAAAGGAATGGTCGAAACGCCAGGAGAATATCATGGCAACCATCAGAGCTTCCTCTTCCCTGATTGCCACGTGTTCCTCCGGGGTGATACCATCTTCGATATCCCGGAGGTCCACAACCTTCTCCTCGACTTTTAGTCCAATATCGAACGGGGTGAGGTCGTACAGCCCAGGGGGTTTCGGAGTCCAGTTTTCGACGCCTCCTTGTAGAAGTCGGATTTTTTTTCCTCTAGTGAGTAAAGAGCCGGGAGGAATTCTTGAGATATCGCAGAAAGACCGCTTGTCCCGATATCAAGATAACAATGGGGTGGTTGCCTCGTATATGGTTCGAGGGGGTTCCCAAGAATCCGTCAACCGGGATATCTGAACCAGCGGTTCTCCCATGATCAGTGCTCTGGTTCGCTGCGCGTCCCTTGTGAAAACAAAGGTTTTCATCGCTTTCTGTCGAAGTGGGTAGCAGACTCTTTGTCGTGTTAGCTCGAGAATTTGAGGATCTGCATCTTTCTCGCTCTCGGAGGTGGATGATGATAGTGTGGGTTCGACGTCAGATTCGTCCGTGGATTCTTCCCACCTTATCATTCGCAGGATTTTGCCGGGTTCCTTTCGTTAAAGCTCAGGCATCGAAGTCGTCCGAAGGGTGAGGCACATCGGAATGGTGTGCGGCCTTCCTCCAGTGTTGTGGAGGATGACTACTTGTCATTCGAAATCCAACATGGCCCACAAGGCTGTGAGGGCTGGTAATTCGACGAGGACATCATACGTGGTTACGTTTAAGACCACTACGTAGCCCAAGGCGTGGGCCTTACCTATTCGGAAGGCGACGTTTGCCATCCTCCCTGCGATTCGGATCATACCTTCGTCGGCGGAAACGAAGTGATTATCCTTTGCGAGAGGAATCACGTATTTCCACCGGCGGCCCCCTTGACCAACCGTCGGGAGATGGTGAGGACCGCAGCTCCAGAATCAAGGACCGCACTGTAGGAGTTCCCGCAGACTTCCACGTCGCACTCCACAGATTTCCACGGTAGGGATTTGATCCGTAGGAAGTGATCGTCTTTTCGAATAGGCCCATCCGAACGGGTTCAGAGGTGCTTGCCTCCTCCGGCTGACAGTCTCTAACGAGAGTTTTTCCTTTTGCGGCTGCCAATTTGGCGAAGGTAAATCGCTTCCGGTTTGCCTTGCAGTGTTGTAGCATCTGGTCATTAGTTTGTTCGGAGATGGTCAGCAGGTGTCCGATAGGCAAGGGGATGCGGTGATCCAAGGCGCAAACTATATCTAGCACATTGATTTCTCCCGTAACGAACGAGGGTCCCGAGTATTCCATTTCCCTCGGGGAGGGCCTCCATTCTGAGACTTCGTTGTTGTCGGGGGCAGGTTGGATGACCCCTATTATGCGAAGGCCTGGGTATCCCAACGATATGTATTAATCGAGCGGGATGAGCTCCGCCACTTCTTCCGTGACCCCCGACGGGCTTACACTGCTGTCGGTTTCTTCTACCATTGTGGCCACCCACCCATGTCCGTTAGCAATCGGTGCTGCAGCCGCTGGCGCGGTTCTTGTTTGCGTGAGTCGGTGGGGACAGTGACGGGCTATGTRCCCGGGCTGATGACACGTGTAACAAACACTTACGTTAGCTGCCGTCGTGCCCACTGCTGGAGCGGGGGCTGCACCTTGCATCATTGGTGCTGCTCTGACAGCAATGGGGCGCATCGATCTCATCAATGATTCAATCCGAGCATTGTGCTCGCGTTGTTCCTTCTTACTTTCTTGCATTAGGCTAACTTGTGTTCGAGTTAGTTCTAGTATCGCATTTGATTCGCTAGGCCATGCAGGGACTTCCTGTGGAGGAGCAGGTGTGGCCATAATCGGTAGTCCTGAAGCCGTGTCAGGTATCGATTTCTTGGTTGCAACCTGCTCTAGGTAAATGACTGTACCGGAGACAAAACCCATATTCCTAAATTTGTTCTGGAGTGGGCCAGCTCGACTTTCGCTCTGGCCAGTTCCGAGGAGTCTCCATCTTTTGCGTAATCTTCGCTTTCTAAAACGCTAGCGGCGAATTTTCGTTCCATTTCTTATAACCCGTCCATAATCTGTTGCAGCGTATGATTGATGGGGGAAAATTGCTTTCGTAATTTCGCCTGACTACGAAGCCCGACTACGAAGCCCATCGATAAATAGATCCCTCGTAACCTTTTCGTCCCTCTCGGATTTGGCAAAGAGTCTATAAAACCTACAGTGATATTCTGTGACAGATTCGAGGAGTTTCTAAACTCAGTCTAACCTGTTCAAGGAGTCCCTTTTAAAGGTCGGGAGATCTATCCAGGTGTAAGTGTTAAACCAGTGATGCGCATCTCCTCCCAGTCTAGCAGGGATGTTGATCCGTGCTTCGTCGTTGTCATATTGTTGTGCACGTAAGGTAGCTAACCATACCCCAGCCTGATGGTGTGCAGGGTCGAAGAGATACAAATCAGGTGGAGCCGTGGGTGCGCGAACTCGGATGGGTGGTGAGGGAATAGGGGCCCCGCCTAGTTGTACATTGACATTTTGCATCTGATTGGCGTTCATATTGGTGGCCGACCGTCCGACCGATCGGTTTCTAAGTACTATAGGATCGCGTCGCGAYGCGTTTCRCTGTCTAAYCCGCCCTCTGTTCGCCAGATTGTACGTGCGACTTATCTACCCACTTTTCTTATGAGCTCGCCACGTGTCGGCTCCGATACCAACCTCACGCCCAACGCGACTTCCTGATCGGAGTGGGATGGGGCC
>BFEA01001029.1:17085-33156 GCA_003427395.1 Chara braunii
TCTCTCTCTCTCTCTCTCTCTCTCTCTCTCTCTCTCTCTCTCTGCGTGTGTGTACCAGATACTGACCTGCGCAAGGGGGCGCCTTGATGCAGGTACGGATGTGCTGAAGACGAAGCTGGGGCAATGGCGTCGCAGGTAAGTCTCAGGTAAGTCCCCTGGCCTCCGCCACAGTCTCTCTCCTCTCCCTGCGCTGCTCTAAGTCCTATTTAGACTACTACCCTGGTGTCGTCCGAAGAGAGCCTCTACTCAATCCTCTACTCAATGCTGGACTGAGGCTGGACCCAGTCCTTTTCATCACACTGCGGATCCTTGGTTATACATGTACATCGCCCAACTGGGCATGTAACAGTTGGTATCGGAACACCGCACGTGAATCAGGACAACCTGATCTGACACGTGTGAGGGACGAGGTAGCTGATTAGTCTTGATTGGTTGATTAGAGAACCCTAGTTAGCCCCCAAAATCACGATTTTGACCTCACTGCCGAAAATCGCATTTTGTTTTCTTTTCTTGGATTTTGTTTTCCCGCTATTACTGTTGTGGAAAATCGCAATAGCGCAACACCTGAAATTTCCGTTTTTGCTTTTCTTCTAAAAAAAGTCAAAATTTCGTTGTTGGAAATCTGGAATATCTTTTTTTCGAAAATTTCGATTTCCTTTTGCAATTTTCCGTTATTTGAAATCCGGAATATTTTTTTCCGAAATTCGTTTTGAAAAAAAAAAACGGTAAGGGAAATCCCTCTTGCAGTTACCATTTTCCAAATTGCGCGTACTCTCATCTGAGTAATTCTGAATATTTGTTTTGTATTATTTTCGGAATTCTCTTATCGGACAATCATTTGCACTCTGAAAGTTCGAATTTTTTTCCTCAGGGTAATTTCACACTTCAGGGGGATTGGGAGGCCTACTGAACTTGCAAACGAGTATTTTTTTTTCTTTTCCTCAATTTTTTTTTGGCAAAGTTCAAACTCTTCTTCTTTTGATTAGTGGCTCCTTATCTGGGCGATTTATCCCACCCACCTCTCCCCACCTATGTTGTGGCCCCCTCTGGTCTTATCTTCTCTATCGGTCTCCGGGTACCCCCTGCGGCGACATTGGTAAGTTGCCACGTCAGCAGGCCACGTCAGCAGGCCACATCAGCAGGCCACATCAGCAGGACACGTCAGCCAACAACAGTGCCACATCAGCAGAAGGGAGTACCACGTCAGCAGGCCCCCGGCCTGGTCTATGCTCACGCGCTCTCGAACAGCCGTCATGGACCAGAAGTCCGGGGAAACAGACGAGGCCTATCAGGCCCGGATGCTGCTTCTGATTACCGAAGCCAAGCAACAGTCGGATGCAGTAGCAGCCGCAGCAAAGAAGAAGTCAGAGGACGCCTAGAAGGCACGTCTGTTGGCAATCGAACAGCAGCGCCAGCACGACAAGGCAGCAGCAAAGGCTGCCGATGAAGAACGAATTCAACGACGCGAGAAGATATTCAGTGGGGAGCGAGATTTGCTCACAATGGCAGCGGACTGGCGGGCCAAGGCCGAGAATGGTAAGATGAAAGAGAGTGAAAACAAGATCGCTCTACTCCTCTCCCATCTCCCGGATCTCCTGGCAACATGCATTACACAGCAGGAGGATATCCACAGCCTCGACGATGCATTAGCTCAAGTCAGCAGCTGCCTCCAGCAGCTGGAGCAACGACCCGTCGCCGCCCCCGATGCCAGCTCCTCCAACACCTCCGATCGCCTTGAGGCATTGGAGATTGACGTCGGATCCCTCAAGGACGGCGTGCTGTTACAGCAAACCGCAACACAACAGTTGGAGCAGCGGATCTGTACTGCCGCCACCCACTCGAGCTTGGAACCACGCGAGACAACTCCAAAGTTTGATGGGCAGGAGATCTTCTGCGACTTGACGAAGACGGACCTGATTCCATGGTTCCGCAAGTTCGAGCTCAAGTTGAAGCTCCACCACGTCAGCGAACACAAGCATCACGCGTACTTATACTCCCGGTCGGGAGGCGCGTGCCAAGCATGGTTGGACAATCTCTTGTCCAAGGACGGAGTGGTGGCTGCCGACTTGCACACCAAGATCAGTTGGGATGATCTAAAGGTGGCGTGGCATAAGCGGTTCCAAGTAGAGCCACCGGAGATCAAGGCAATGGACAAGCTGATGACCTTCGAACAAGGCACGCTGTCGAGTGTTGACTGGATTGCCAAGTGCCAACGCTTGACATCCGTCCCTGACATTCAAATGGGCTTCAAGGCCGTCAAACACTACATCTCGAGGTCGTGTCCGACATTGGGCAATGCCTTGACTCACGTCGAGGACACCTTGACGACAACGGCGGAGCTCTTCGACAAGGCCGCACAGATCATTGTCACGAACAAGGAGGCCAAGAACCTCCACCGTTCGTCTGCGACAAGCCTGAGCAGAGATCAGCATCGACCGAAAGTGGCCGTGGTCGCGGCGGCAACGCCAACCGACCAATTTAGCGAGGCCGTGTCTGCCAATGACGCCGCGACCAATTTAGCGAGGCCGTGTCTGCCAATGAAGGGGACAGACTCGCAGCCGCCCGGGATGGTGGCCGCCCCGGCAAAGGCCGAGGACGCGGCAAGACGAAGACAAACACCGCATCTAGCCCCGGGCCCGGCGCAGCAGCTCCAGCCCCATGGTCCCACTATGGTCTCTCCGAACTGGTGTACAAGGCGCGCACGAGATTTCGCTCTTGTCTATGGTGTAACAACGATCTCCACGACACAGTGGGCTGCCCATCGAGAGGCAAAGGCAAATCGGGAAACTGAGCACCGCCGGAAGTGACTCCACGACACTCTCGACGCCTTCGGAACCAGTCGCTTCGTGGGTGACTCCACGACACTCACGACCGGAAGTCAATAGTCCTCTTCTGTATTCTTATGAGGACTATACTGCCCGGCTCGTTCCTATGCTGGGTACTCATGAAAAAGGACAAGACGTGTGTGCGGCATCTTCTCCGTCCGACAGCGGTGACTTATCGTCTTCAAGTCGTTCTTCATGAGATTCGGCGCGCGAGTTCAACATAGAGGTATTAGATTCACTCACGTCCGAGGATTTCGCATGGCTTCCTCTCCCGACCACGGGCCGCTTGCTGGAACCGCAATGCGCAGCATTATGCACTCATCTTCACACGTACTTATCCTTCTATGCACCACCAACTTCGCCGACGGATGACAAAGTCTCGGTGGGGAACATCCTTGCGCATGTTACCAAGGTGGCCCACGAGTTTTGCAAGCAGCGGTACGATGACAACAACGCACCGCTCCTCTATGTCCGCATCCAAGTTGGGCAAGCGTCCTGCAGTGCTTTGCTGGATAGCGGCGCGTCTTGCAACTTCATGAGCCAAGCCTTTATGCAAAGGGCTGGCCTTGGCACACAAACTCGAAGGAAGGCAAACCCGACGACGATCAAGTTGGCGGACGGAAGGACGCAGCAACTTATCGACCGCTACATCGAGGCCGTACCGGTGTATTTCGCACCTCAGCATGCGAACCGGTGACGTTTGACATTTTGGACACGGACTTCGACGTTATCTTGGGAATGCCTTGGCTTGCAAGTGCGGATAAACACGGTCAACTTCCACCGGCGGACTCTTACCGTTCGCGACGCTTTCGGCGCCGAAGTGCCATGTACTATTCCTCTTCCGCACCCTTCGATCCGATGCCAAGTGGTGACGGCCAAGTCATTCCGGGCTACTTGTGCTTACGAGCAGCCCGGCGAAATAGACCTATGTTTCCTATGGACCATCGCAGTAGCCGACTCTTCACCCACAGACTTGTCTTCGGACACCCGTGTGGTGCGGTTGCTTGACGAGTTCGCCGACATCTTTGAGTCACCTACCGGTGTGGTGCCAGATCGGCCGATCTCTCACGAGATCATTCTTGAGGCCGGTGTCGTGCCGCCGAAAGGTTGCATTTACCGCATGAGCGAGGAGGAGCTTACGGTCCTCCGCGCACAACTCAATGACTTGTTGGACAAGGGCTGGATCCGCCCTCGTAACTTCCCATATGGAGCACGAGTTCTCTTCGTACGGAAGAAGAACAAGGATCTACGATTGTGCATTGACTACCGCAAGCTCAACGCGCAAACCGTCAAGAATGCGGGGCCTCTTCCTAGTATCGACGATCTTCTTGAGCATTTGGGTGGCGCACAATATTTTTCGAAGTTGTGGATTTGAAGTCGGGATATCATCAGATTTCAATCCGGCCGAACGATCGCTATAAATCCGCGTTCAAGACGCGGTATGGACATTTTGAGTGGGTGGTCATGCCTTTTGGCCTCACCAACGCCCCCGTGACCTTTCAAGCGACAATGACCAAAGAGTTTTGTGCAATGTTGGACTAGTTCGTGCTGGTCTACTCAGACGACATTCTCGTCTATAGCCGTACATTGGAGGATCATCTCGAGCACCTTCGACGAGTCTTGGAGACGCTCCGCTGCGCCAAGTACAAAGCCAACCACGACAAGTGCGAATTTGCTCGGCAATCGCTGGAATACTTGGGCTGTTTTGTCACATCGGAGGGCATCAGTCCGTTGTCGGACAAGATTCAAGCCATCCAAGAGTAACCGGTGCCGCAGAACGTCACAGATGTCTGTTCGTTCCTTGGCCTTGCCGGCTACCACCAACGTTTTATCAAGGGATACTCGAAGATTGTGGCCCACTTGACCAAGCTTCAATGTGAGGATCAGCCGTTTGACTTCGGAGAGGATGCGCAGGAATCATTTTTAGCTCTCAAAGCCGCGCTATTATCTGTGGAGGTCTTGCGCATATACGACCCGCTATTGCCAACGCGCGTCACTACGGATGCGTCTGGCTATGGCATTGGTGCCGTCCTCGAACAACACGATGGTGTGGACTGGCACCCAATCGAGTACTTCAGCAAGAAAGTGCCCGTTGTGCACTCCATTGATGATGCACGCAAGAAGGAGCTCCTAGCCTTCGTCCACGCGCTCAATCGCTGGAGGCACTTCCTCCTTGGTCGAAGTCAATTCCGATGGGTAACGGACAACAATTTGTTGGTCTTCTACGAGACCCAAGACACCGTCAATAGCACCATCGCCCGTTGGATGGCTTTCATCGACCAATTCGACTTCTTTCCCTATCACATTCCGGGGAAGTCTAACCGTTTTGAGGATGCTCTTTCACGACATCCGAATCATTGTTCCGCAATCGATTCCACCTTCGAGAACGGCGACGACCTACGGAACAGCTTCATCCGCAGCTACCAAGCCGACCCGAGTTTCGGGACAAGTACGTGAATTGCTCCTCTCCTAATTTGGCGCCTGCTCACTACCGGATCCAAGAGGGGTACTTGCTTGTCCACACGTGGGGGAGGGACCTTCTTTGCATACCGAGTGACTCTCACTTGCGTATACAGCTTCTTGGCGAGTTTCACGATGCTACCGCCACCGGACACTTTGGAGTCAATCGCACGATTGGCCAACTTCGCGAGCACTTTCGGTGGCCCGACCTTCTCAGCGACGTCACACGCTATTGCGAGTCATGAGAGGTTTGCCGATGCTGCAAATCCCGCAACCATCATCTGTACGGCGAGTTGCGACCATCACCTGTTCCCTTGCTCCGAGGGGAAGTGATTGCCATGGACATTACCGGGCCATTCCCCAAGCACAAGACCGGTGTGGATGGGATTCTCACGGTGGTCGACCGACTCACCAAGTTCGCCATGTTTTTGCCTTGCCGCTATCATGCCAAGGCACCGGAGTTGGTCGAGGTTCTTTACGCCAGTTGGATTCGAACCAAGGGCTACCCCAAGGAGATCGTCCGCGACCCCGACACTCGGTTCATGTTCGAGTTTTGGTTGGCGCTCATCAAACGATGGGGCTCATCTCTCAAGCCGAGTTCGGCTCGCCACCCCCAAACCGATGGCCAAACGGAGAGGGTGCATCAAAACGCTCAGGTCCTCCTTCGCACTCTCATCCGTCCCGACCAAAAGGATTGGGTTGAGCGGCTGTCGGATGTCGAGTTGGCATACAACTCGTCCATCCACCCAGCTATCGGGATGTCGCCCTTCGAGTTCGAGCACGGCTCGCCGGTCACTTCCCCGTTGGACACAATCATTCCACGAGCGGCCGAGAGCGACGACCATCTTCTTTTCTTGCGTCGGATGCAAGAGCTACTTGTCAAGGCACGCGACCAGATGACTAAAACGCAGCAACGCATGAGCCAACACGCCAATCACCAGCGTCTTCCTTGCCCATTCCGCGTCGGCGATCTCGTTTGGTTTCCGCCGCGGAATTCAGCCTCAAACAAGATCTCTCTCGCAAGATCCTCCCGAAATGGATGGGGCCCTGACCGACTGTGGCACCCGCTGGGGATGCACCCGAAGGACCATCCTTCACCATTCACCCCCACTTGCCCGTCTACCCGGTCTTTCATTGCTCCAAGTTGGCTCTTTACACGCCAACGGAACATGACGATTTTCCCGGGCGACGATCGCAAGACCCACCCTCTATGGACGATTTTCAAGAGGTCGACGACATCATCTCCCAGCTACGCTACGATAACAGGCCGACCGAATACTTTGTACGCTTTGCGTACTGCACCCACAAAGCTGACCGTTGGTTGACCCGTGCGGAACTCCAAGCAACAGCTCCAGATGTTCTCGCACGCTACGAACGCAAGATGCAAAGCAAGTCGGTATCTTCGGCTCCATGTCGCACCCATGTCCAGGTTCCACCTTCAGATCGTCAGCTTCGCCCTTGACCCGGCTTGACTTCATAAGGAGAGGGGGGTGTTACATACTGCTTCTGAAACGAGGTCCATTTTCAGGCCCGGTGTTGTTTTCAGCCTAAAAGCCTGAAAACAAGGGCATACAGGCCCTGTGTCGTTTCAGCCTAAAACAGGGCCCTCCAGGCCCTGAGTCTTTTCAGCCTGAAACGGAGGGCCATTTTCAGGCCCTCGTAAGATCGACCTGCCCTGAAACTCAGGCACCAGACCAGGGTTTTAGCACAGGCCATTTTGGGCCTGTTTTCAAGACAACCTTTGTTTGAGCTTCAACGCCAGGGTCTGGCACGTTTTGGCATTGGCAAGAGCAGCCTCCTGGACGGGCCAGCACTATATAAGACTGGCCCGCCCTGCAGGATGCAGGTAGTTCATAGGGACTTCCCAGGCACTTCACGTGCAGTTCAGGAGGCAGGAGGTAGTCTTCAGGATTCGGCAGCAGCACTCCGGAGGAGCGCTGCAGTAGTAGTAGTACCGTTCGCAGTAGTCTTCAGCGCTGCGCGCTAGTAGGAGCTAGAGTAGTACTGGAGAGAGATAGAGATTGGGCGGAGGCCAGGGAGACTTACCTGCAGCGCCATAAGCTCCAGCATCATCTTCGAGGTACCTGCAGCACAGCGCCATCTTCACAGGTTAGTACCTGGCACATGAGAGAGAGAGAGTTCTTCTTCTTCCTCTTCTCAGTCCACCATCTCCCTCTCACCCTCTCGCTACCTGACTTCACTGCATCAGCAGACTAGGAGAGAGTGGACTTGGTGACATTTGGATCCAGACTCGACATTGGGCTTCAGACATTTGACGAGGGATTATCTGGGACTTGTCCGGGCCACTTTTCAGGCCCGTGACATTTTCAGGCTAAAAGCCTGAAAACAAGGGCCTACAGGCCCCGTGTTGTTTCAGCCTGAAAGCCTGAAAACAAGGGCCTACGGGCCCTGTGTCGTTTCAGGCTAAATCAGGGCCTTTCCGGCCCTGAGCGTTTTCAGCCTGAAACTGAGGGCCATTTTCAGGCCCTCATAAGACCGACCTGCCCTGAAACTCAGGCACCAGACCAGGGTTTTAGCTGAGGCCATTTCTGGCCTATTTTCAAGACAACCTTTGTTTGAGCTTCAACCCCAGGGTCTGGCACGTTGTGGCATTGGCAAGAGCAGCCTCCTGGACGGGCCAGCACTATATAGGACTGGCCCGCCCTGCAGGCCGGCAGGTAGTTCCTAGGTACTTCCCAGGCACTTCACGTGCAGTTCAGAAGACAGGAGGTAGTCTTCAGGATTCGGGAGCAGCACTCTGGAGGAGCGCTGCAGGAGTAGTTGTAGCGTTAGCAGTAGTCTTCAGCGCTGGGCGCTAGTAGCGTTAGCTGTAGTCTTCAGCGCTGGGCGCCATAGGAGCTAGAGTAGTACTAGAGAGAGAGAGATCGGGCGGAGGCCAGGGAGACTTACCTGCAGCGCCATAGCTCCAGCTTCGTCTTCGAGGTACCTGCAGCACAGCGCCAACTTCACAGGTTAGTACCTGGCACGTGAGAGAGAGTTCTTCTTCTTCCTCTTCTCAGTCCACCATCTCCCTCTCACCCTCTCGCTACCTGACTTCACTGCATCAGCAGAATACGAGAGAAAGAGAGAGCTTGGTGACATTTGGATCCAGACTCGACATTTGGGCTTCAGACATTTTGACGAGGGATTATTTGGGACTTGTGACAAAGACTTGGTGTTGACGACATTCCCATCTCTCCCCCTCTTCTTCGTCTGTTCCCCTCCTCTTCGTCTGTGCATGATCAGGGCCTGGCACCTTCTTCCTGTGTATAGCGCCAGGTCTCTTCACACCTTGTGATGAGAATGATGTATGTTTAGTCTGCGTTGCAACATTGATTGGGCTAGTCATTGATAATCTAGCATTCTGCTACGCTATCTTGCACTACGTGATAGAGGTCAGTCTCGGCCAGGTCAGGACTTGTATCTAAAGTCTTCCCTGCGCTATAAAGCACTACTCTTGTATGTATCGGAATGCACACTGCTTGTTCAGATTCTACTTGCACTCTACTTGCACTGCATTGTCCATTCAGTCCTTTTTATCACATTGCGGATCTTCGGTTTATTATGTACATCGCCCAACTCGGCATGTAACACCTAAACTGGCCTACCGACCCTACGGACCCCTACTGTGGGCCGCAACGACACACCCTATACTCTACTAATCCCTAGCCTACCTGGTCGGGCCCTGCTGGGCCCGTGTGGAACTGAGTATGAGACATGGTCACAACTGGACCATGAAAAAAGTGGGACACAGATCGACATCCCACTAAATCGAAGAAAGATGAAACAATATTTACAAATGAACATACCAAGTCCTACAAACAAGAGGCCCAACTTTGTAGAAAATGCGCACATAAGGTTATCCTATGCCTGCGACCTTAAATATTTTATAGATTTCTAAATGCAATGGATCTTAAACCAGCAGTACATGGCCCCAGGCAACTAGAGAACCTGTTTTGAGCCTCTTTGAAATTTTGGAGGCCGACCGCTGTGGCGGCCTCCGAAAGGGGCCCACTGCTGATAGCTGGTATGTACTGGTGGTTTAAAGTTTAAACCACCAGTGAACCCAAGCCTGGAAGCGCTGCGCTGTGTGCCAAACTTTTCCCAACCGCCAGCGTGCACACTTTTTTTCTTTCTTGGCTGGTGCTGCCAGCCATTGTGGTTCGGTAGGCCCGAGCCATGAAATTTTTGAAGTAGGCAACGGACATTTTTGTGCAAGGCATCGGGCAAAGATGTACTCTTCCTTTGAAGGGATGGCTTTTGCTCTGTTGTTCGCTTTGAAATCTCAGCTCTGGAAAAGAGAGTACCTTGATGAGTTTTTTAATAATTCACTGGTTAAATTTTCTAGGAAGTTAGGGGGAATTTGGGAAGAATGGCTACTGGTGTTGTTTTGGAGTAGGCAACAAACCTTTTTGTGCAAGGCATCGGGCAAAGATGTACTCTTCCTTTGAAGGGATGGTTTTTCCTCTGTTGTTCGCTTTGAAATCTGAGCTCTGGAGAAGAGAGTACCCTGATGAGTTTTTTGATAATTCGCTGGTTAAATTTTCTAGGAAGTTAGGGAGAATTTGGGAAGAATGGCTACAGGTGTTGACCAATTAGGATCCGGTTTTTGGTAAAGTAAGGGGTCCTGTTGTACCCTCGCAGTAGGGGGTATGTTGGTGATGCTGTATGGAACTGTTTGCTTAGGGGGGTCTTCGGCTGTCTCTGACCCTTTGTTGGTCTCTGTCCCCCCGTATGCGGTGCTGTGTGTTGATCTTCAGTTGTTGGTGCCTTACGGGCGAAGCGACGCTTTTTTGGGTTGTGCTTTTTCTGGGTAGAGTTTCGAGCTTGCACCTGCGGTGTGGTATTAGGCTCTTTTTCTACGGTAGGCTCGGTAGTGTCTCTGGGTCTGGTACTTTGATAAGCATGTTGCTGTTCCCAAATATTTGCGCATTTTTGCATTTGGTACATCCAGATCGCTGACTCTTGCTATCGGCTTTTTCCTTGGTTTTCACATAGCTAAGTGTTCTGTGGGTCTCGATCCCCCCCTCTTTTGTAGGATGTAGTGATTTGCGGCTCTTTGGAGTTCGGAAGAGTTGATGAGGTGAACGTGTGGCCGGTGCTTTCGAGTGGTCTTGGTTTCAGATATAAGTCAGTCCTACTATGTCCGTTGCACCGACTTCAGGCCCCTGATGATCCTGGTTGGCGGCCAGGTGAAACCGAACTTAGTTCATCGCCATCATTGTGCTTCATGTTTTTATCTTCAATCAAGTCGCGTTTGGGACACGGTCTCCGCCTACGGCGTGATTTCCTCCCTCTTCTTTCTCTTCGTTTCTCTCTCTCTCTCCCTCTCTCCTTCTTTTTTTTTTCCTTTTTCTACTACTCACTTTGGCTTCTCACTTTACTGCGATGAGTGTTGGTGTGGTGCTGGAAGCATCATTACGGTCTGTATATACTTGACCTACATGTACTGGCAGTCAAAGCCGCTGTTAAAGCATGGTTACAATGGACCTGAACACCAGGCCCATCCAGACACATGCCAGTTCTGACTGGGTTCAGGCATCTCCTATCTGATCGGACCATGAGGGGCCCTAAAAAAAAGAGTTTCATTGCTGTTATAATTTCAATTTCTCAAATTTGAATGGGAACTAGGGAATAACGCTCAGCCAAAAGTCATCTGTGATGCGATGCTGGAAAATAGTCCAAGTAGACAGCAATCAATAATGCACAAAGAATGCACAAATTATTCTGCAAGAAGCAATGGGGATCTGATTCCACAACGTAAAGAGTAAAAAAATTTTCAATAGGACACCGCCGGAACGACACACCCAAGATCCTCCAACCCGTCCTCGACTCACGCATCACGTCTCTGGCCATTCGATTACCTGCACAGCTACATTTGTTCCGAAGCAATAGTGCGGCCCACAGTAATCATTACAACCAAGGCAAAGAGACTCAAAACGAAGGAGTCCAGTTGTTCACACTAACCCCTACAAACAAAATCTATTCCTGCCGACCTATAAAGTGAATATCGCCCTTACTGCTCGCTTTAACCCTCAACACTTGACACCACACTTGTCCAAAACAGCCCAAAATAGCACCGTCAGGCCAGTCGCGAACTTCGTATCCCGGTATTACTGTCGTCACCCGAATAGAACACCCGGTCATTATAGCTGTATCTGAGTCAAGTTTCAGTCCAGATGCAGCGATTAGGACAGGGCATTCTATTCGGGTGAAGACGGCGGCGCTGACTCAGGTCACGGACTAGGCCCGATGATAAATGGGTTCAAAACCTGCATGTCAAAATCCGAAACCACAAGAAAAACAAGGACACTGCTGGGCAATCCCAGACCAGAAAGGGAGGCTGGTTTTCTCGGGATGTCCAGAAGAGAATGGGCAACAGAGCTGGACTACCATCTTCACCCGAAAATAACGGCCGGGCCGATTATAAACAAATATAACGCCCGGGCTGCAATCAGACTTGTGTCAAACCTGCTTCGGCAAGCATACAAACAGATGATGATCAAACTGGCGCATGGCGCCCAGACAAAGCTCAGAGATAAACGAGGCCAGGAACCCAGCTCAGATTCAAACTTGTATTGAAAATGCTATGGCGCTGGGCGCCAGACAAAGATTCTCACTCGATAAACTGTATCCTCCAGCAACTTATCCGCGCACACACGCTGATACTAGGATCACCCTGGATGTCCCGCGCACACACACTCGCACACTCTGAACACGCACACACACTAACCTCCTACCTGGCAGTTATGGCTGCCGTCTACCTCCTATCACTAACTGGCGGCTATGGCCGCATCTTCCTCCTCTTAGCCCTCTTCCTCTCCGGGCACCTGCAGACCTCCTTAGCACAAGACGCACACACAGCGCTTCTGCACGGCTCACAGGCAGAATGAATGAATGACTTGACGCTGCCTCTTTATTTATACTTCGGATTGTCGTAGGTCTGCCCTTGGACCCTGGGCCCAGGGTGCACACAGTCCCACATGGTACTTGCTGGCTAGACAAAGTGCAACCTGGGACTGGGTACCGCTGACTAGGGTAGGTAGGACTGGGAGTGCCCTTTGCTGACTGTACTAGGACTGCCCCTCGCTGACTCAGCTGCTGACTGACCCCTACTACCTGCAACAGCCAGTTCTAGAAATTCCGGAAGGTCGTGGACTTGACCTTTCGGAACTGTAGCAGCTACGACCTATGCTGATCCTACAACCACTAAAACTAAGTCCTAAAGATCAAACCCCGACGACCGCACTTTATACAACAACATACGACTTTTAGGACACAGGTCGAGGGTTCAAACAGACACGGGTCAACGGGTATTGTAGGGGTAAGGGAGAGATCTGGGGATCGAGCCCTGGGTACTGCATCTGCTACCGTACTAGGTGAAAACCGTTTCAGGGCATTATAAACGAATATAACGCCTGCCGGATGTTATATTCATTTACAATGCCCGGACGTTATTTTCGGGTGAAGAACGTAGGCCTGCTCCATCTCAGGGCATACTCACACTAGCACCTACTTCCGCAAATTTTACGTTTGTGAATTTGCGTTTATATGGCACCTGCGGGTCACACTGCTCACCCGTTTGTTGTCCAAAGCAGAAAAGACAGGGTCGCAACCTGGCCTTGAGATGCGAAAATACGTTGTCTGCAGTCAGACAGCACAATGGACTTTTTTTTTTTTTGTTTGCTTCCAGAAAGCAGTAGAGGAAAAAGAAGTACGATTTTGCGGGGACCTCTGGAGGTCCCCACAAAATATGTAAGCCGGCGGCTGTCCAGGCCGCTGACATTTACGTGCCCTTTTGTGTGAACACGGAAAATACGTGCCTCTTGTGACCCGAAAAACTACATAAAATTTGCGATTTTGCAAAAATACGTGGTAGTGTGAGTGTGCCCTCACTTGTATTTATTTTGTTAGACTGCAGAGTGCATACTGTAAAAGGGTTTTCTGTGTCTGTTTTGCTCTGCCTCTGATTGTGTTTTTCTGAGACTATAGCTGTACTACTCTGATTAGGGGACATCTTCGGGTGTTGGTCAAAGCCTTCAGRCTTTCAACCGAAGATGTCCCCAAAGTTTCGTGCCTTCTGTCACATATTCAATTATTTAGTGGATATTCCACTTCAGTCAATAATTATGGGAAACTGGACCTGCTTTCCAACCTAATTGAACCTGGGTAGTTTCCCCCRGYGCTTTTTCCAGGCAMATTGCGAGGACCACRACCTCATTTATATTATCATAGTRAACGATAGTCTTATTAGRAAAAAACAAGTCATTTGCATAATTGCATTGCAATTCTACAGAATTCCCACTTTGATAAATGTTTGCAAGTCATTTTTTATTTTTTTTTGGTGCTGGCTCTACCAAGAACCCGACCCTGAGGTCATGCCCAGCCAGGCATTTGGCTGTGTGTCTGGGCAACACTTTGGTTGGGCCGGGCACACGGATTTTCTGCCTGGAGTTGAACCCCTTTGGAGTTCAAACCCCATTTTCGTTGAACCCCTTCTGAAACGGTTTCACCCAGTTGACCTGGTACTGCAGTCACAAAGATTCGATCCCTAGACCTGTGCCCTAACCCTGTACATTGACCCTGTGTGCTGAGTGAGATTCGATCCCTAGACCTACCCTGTACCTGTACATAGACCCCGTGACCTGAGTAGGATTCGATCCCCAAACCTGTCCTGCGGCTTAGGATAGTCTGTAGTTTGGTCAGTAAGACTTGATCCCTAGGTCTGTAGATTAGCAGCTAGGTCAGTTACCAATAGGCCTAGAAAGCCTGTTCTAGAAGTCTCTACTGAGTTTGTCTAAAGTCTGTAGAGTCTTAAGTTCTAGAAGTCCGATGGGTTCTGTAGGGGGGTCCAGCCAGCATGTACCTGGGTAAGGGCTGCACGTGGGGAAGGTTCTGGAGCATGCAGACGTTTTGGCCCAGAAGGCCAAACGTCTGGAAGCTTCCCTGGGCCACACGTTTTGGCCCAGGCCCACAGGTCTGGAGGCAGGGTCCGGGTGCCTCCGAAGAAGTATAAATAAACAGGCAGCGTCCAGCCATTCATTCATTCGCCTGTGAGCCATGCGGAAGAGCTGCCTTGGTGTCTGGTGCATGGAGGTCTGCAGGTGCCTGGAGACGAAGTGGGCAGTGAAGAAGACAGCCGCCATAGCTGGCCAGTGGGGTAGATGTCGGCGGCCATAGCCAGCAGGAGGAAGACGACGACGGCCATAGCCGCCCAGCTGTTGGTGAAGACAAGTGTTCAGAGTGTGTGAGACTGTGCTGAGTGGGGACATTCAGGGTGATCCTTGTACRTGCACRCATGAGACAGTGAGGGAGAGAGTGAGGCTGGTGGTAGAGACAGTGTTCGGCGGCCATAGCCGCAAGTTGTGCAGCTGTTAAGATTGAGTTTAAGACAAGTTCATTGTTGTTTTTTGAGTTGAAAGAGTTCAGTTTTGCCATCGGTTCTCAAGTGTGCATGTTGTGAGCAAGTCCAGAGTTGAGTCTGATAGCACTTCGGAGTTCAAACCCCATTTTCATTGAACCCCTTCGGAGTTCAAACCCCATTTTCGTTGAACCCTTTTGGAGTTCAAACCCCATTTTCTTTGAACCCCTTCGGAGTTCAAACCCCATTTTCGTTGAACCCCTCCGGAGTTCAAACCCCATTTTCCACCTGACGTTGAACCCCTTCGGATTTTCTACGTGGCGTTGCACCATGGACTTGGATGTGAGCTGGACATGCAAGCACCTTTGAAATGTGTGGAGTGCACACCAACATGCGACATACTCTCACAGATACAAAAAAAACGCAGAGAAGGGACACACCGAAGCACTTTACTATGGTTACAGGTAAGATCAGATTCTTACCATCAACAAGACTTTGATAATGAGTATTGCAAGCTGCCGCATCCCTCTGACCCGGCCCTCCAGCTGTTTGCAGAAGACAGTTGCCTTGCGCCCTGCAGAGATCGTCATGACAATTTCTGAATGTGAGAACTGAGTAGGAAGAATCAGTGGGTGTAAAACAAGATAGCCTGAGAACAAGAAAGCAGGCAAGGAATACATTAGGGCATACTCCACTAGCACTTTCCTGAATGCATCTGACTGCAAGTAGGGATAAACCCGGGTGAATCTGACAGCGATCACGTCCAAATCTTTGTAGAAAAAAGTCCTCGAGTGATTAGTCTGCCCTTTATAATGATCAGAGTCGGAAAAGTCCTACGTAGTGTGAGTATGCCCTCGAGGATCATCAGACTCAACATGTTGGAATGAAGGGGCTCAAGGGATTGCAAGAACACAAGGGAAGGTGAAAGGAGGAGGGGGTCAAATAAGAGTGGGAGAGTAGATTTGGAGGGGAGATTGAGGTGACAATCAAGGAAAGGGGAGGGCAACTGATCTACGTAGTTCTTCTTCTTCTTCTTCTTCTTCTTCTTCTTCTTCTTCGTCTTCTTCTTCAGAAGCTGTTGGCTTAGAAGAACTGCAGATTGTGACAAATTTTCAGCATTCATTCCGGCTAAAGTTACCTAAGAGCTGACCAAGAAACAAACAAGAAGTACTCAGACAACACGTGCTCTGCAATCCTTGGATCATCAACGAAGCAGGTATTCATGGTCCTCTTACCACCACTGTTACGGACTTCGCCAGGGCTCGGTCCCTGGTCTATCTTTTGCTGTTTCGGCTGCATCCCGTTTTCGGCCTGGCACCCTTTTTCCAAACCCCTCCTTTGGTACCGTAGGATTTTGGACAACTGGCGCCATGCTGCAATTCGGGCGCCACTTTCAAATACTGCATTTTTCAGTTCTGCCCTCGG
>BFEA01001029.1:66510-83287 GCA_003427395.1 Chara braunii
GAGAGAGAGAGAGAGAGAGAGAGAGAGAGAGAGAGAGAGAGAGAGAGAGAGAGAGAGAGAGAGAGAGACTTACATTTCGCTGAGTCGTGTCATGTTACCAAGTGCATCAGGCAATGGCCCAGTGAGCCTATTCGTCCTTATTCTCCTGGCAGTTCCCAACAACAACAACAACAACAACAACAACAACAATAACTCGATACTTCAGAAGTTTCTTTGCCATTGGCATGCACAAGGACTTCAATAACGTCTACTTGGGCCTCCCAGCCATGATGGGGAGGAGCGTGAGTGAGCACAATCGCGTATGTTCCTTTCACTCTTGGTGGAATAGGAACCAGACTGATGCTCCCCAGAATTGAATGGAGCCMGAACCGTGAGGTTCTSTTTTTGTTTTAGAAAATAATAATAATAATAAATTACTGTGCACTTTCGTCAGTAAATAATCATTTGTCATAGAGGCAACAATATTATGTAGTACAAAACCACAGACATAACATCCATGAGACATCCTACGACTGATGGATAGCTACAAGAGATGAACACTGTGTTCATAGTGTTTATGAGGTTGCATTCAGAGCCAGCATTTCTTTTATCGAATTCTCACCATTCAATCAATCTTTGTTAAAACTCTTGATCACCATTGTCCACAGTAAACAAACTGATTGGGATAAACATCTGCAGACAGCAGCCAGTTTGTGTCACTAATATGTTTATACCGCTTCACAACCAATTGCATTTCCACTGGAGTGCAATGACTTGCTGATTTTGACTGCCGAGACTGTCTGCGAGGCCGTACAGTAACAGACGTAGGTTAGATTCGTCATTTTGTTGGGCTGAGGTCTAACCGAGAGACCTACCTGTAGGGAAAATTGGTTAGGGACATATCTGCAAATATGGGAAATATAGGCCCAGCACTAAGCCGAATTTCCTACAGCTACCCCTACTGCGTATAGCAGACCCGGGCTACCCCTAGGACGGACAGGCCCGAAGGGGCCTATACCGATAGACAGTCCTATAGCCTCTAGCCAGGTAGGGAGAGGCCGAGAGGCCGAAACTGGAACGGTACTGGTCGGTCCAGTCAGTCTAGGTCTAGGCTAGAGTAGTAGAGTTCTATTAAGAGATTAGGAAAAGAGATTCGGGACTTTTGGCTGTTCATTTTTCACAAAGCAGCGTTTGGAGAAGCCAAGCAAGTTGGTGGCGGTGATTGTCTACAGGCGGCATCCTGAGACCCTCGCCGTAGACGGCAGCCATAGCCGGCCCTTCTGAAGGTTGCCAGAGATGGGGCATCCTCAGCGCATCTACCCCTGAGGGTATCTGCGTCTGGCCGGGCTATCTTGWGGCTCTTCACTGAGCGTTTGTGGGTGGCGGCAGCCCTTTTCTTCGTCAGAGTTGTTCAGCGGCACTGAAGACTTCATCGCAGGATCTGTTCTTCATCTGGGTGGTTGGCGCTGGCCTCTGGGAGGCTGTTTCGGTTGTGCGCTACTAACTGGGTGTAGGGTAGAGAGTGGAGAGTGGGGTTCTGAGTGTGATACTGGAACAAACTCTGTAACAATATCCGGTTTTAATTGGCTCTTCATCAGTGTGAATTCCAATTGTTATCCTCGCAGGTTTCTTCTTGTGATTGGTTGTTGGGAGTTTGTCAGAGAGTGAGAATCACGCAGTGTCTTCTCCCCATCTGTGCATGGCTGAACTTCCGCTACATACTCTGATCTGTGTACAGTTGGATGCTGTCTCCTCTCCCCCTTCTCTTATGCATGTATGGGCGTGTATGAGACTATCTGTGTGTGAGTGGCGGTAAAAATTGTCAGACAACAAAGTTCATAACAGTTGGYATCGGAGCGGGATTGGAATTGGAGCACTGAGGGTTGAGTGCAATAGTGGCATCTTCTTCGTCTGGCGATATACTGGCGAGAGGTTCATGGCGATTCATCTTCCCCAGTACTGAGTCAGCAGGGAAGAAGAGTTCAAGCGGTGAATTCAAGAGTTCAGTGTTCGTACTGAGCAAGCGCACTGAGCCTGTCGGGGTGCTTGTGCAATCAGACTCGACTTATTCACACTTTTCATGTATGTAAACAGCGGCACAACAACTGGCGACATGCGCCCACACAGTACTCAGAGATATGGCTTCCAGGTAACAGTTCACTTCCGCTGGCTATGGAGACTGAGCGCCCAAACAACTTGCTGTTCACACACTGGATCACCCTGGATATCCCACACGCATCACCCGGAACCCTCACACAACACACACACTGCACACTCAGCTACAGCTATGGCGGCTATGGCCGCCGCTAACCTATCGCTATGGCTACACTACGTCACTCTCGCCCACTTCGTCGTCAGACCTCCTGCAGACCTCCTTGCACAAGACGCTGAGGCAGCGCTTCCGCATGGCTTCCGCATGAATGAATGAATGGCCGGGCGCGGCCTCCTGATTTATACTTCTGTGATGCGTTGGTCTGCCCTGTACCCTTGGCCCATGGTGCACACAGTCCCAGACGGTACTTGCTTGACAGGACCGGACTGACTGGACTGGGACTGTTGACTCAGCGTGGCGGCTCTACACCACTTGCCCACTTGCCTCTGCCTAAACTRGGGCTGACTCCGAAAGGCCACCTCTAGAACCTTCTAGTTGGCCTTTCGGTACTGTAGCAGCTACGACTCTGCCCTTTCAGGTAAGTAGCACCTACGACTTTGACCCTTTGGAAAGTCTACAGCTAAGACCTCTGGACTGTCTAGACTCCTACCCGACAGGTCTACAGTTCGAATCCCGTATACCCTGTAACCTACGAAGGCCTCCCTACCACTGGCGGTCCTACAGGTCGCAGGTTCAATTCTACGGGTTGACACAGGTACTATACACAGGTAAGGTGGGGAACTAGGGATCGAGCCCTGGGATCTGCATCAGCTACTGCGAACTGGTGAATACCGTTTCACTCGCGCCGGCCTGAATTCGAGGTCCTCCGAGAATATTTTAGTCCAAGGGAAGACCTTTACCCTTCTTGTCCCGTTCATAAGCGTGAACTATGTCGGGAGCTGTTTCTAGAAGTTCGGATCTAGTAAACCACCGGCCGTCTTCTGGTTCTTGATAAGCAAATTTGACTTTATACTGTTTCTGAGGACGACCCCTACCTCCCGTCCTAAACACATCTTCACCCACAATGTCGTCAATGTCGTACCTCCCGTCCATGTCAGGTGGAATCATGGATCGCCTAGACGGAAATTGATCACTTACCGTGAACGGCAACAACTTTGACGCATGGAAAACTGGGTAGGTGTGGAGGTGTAGTGGAAGCTCAATGGTGTAGGACGGACCATCCTCACCACCTTTGACTTCTAGAACTGGCCATGGTCCTCTATGCGTAGGCAGTAACTTCTGCGAGATGTTATCCTCAGGAGCAAACTCTTTAGCACTGACCCAGACTAAGTCGCCTACTTGGAACTGTGAAGGGCGACGATGCTTGTTGGCTTGCTCTATCATTCTGTGCTGGGCCTTCCTGAGGTTTTCTACAACAGTGGCTAACTCTTTCTCGTGCTGTATAGCAAACTCCCGAGTACCGGGTGGTAGCCTATGAATCTGATCCCGGTTAAATCCCTCAAACGGTCTGCGCGGTCTAAAGGACTTGTGCAGTTCGTTGGGAGTGCGGCACGTAGACAGGTGCACACTATTGTTGTAAGCATTGGCTACCTTGGGAAGCATCTCATCCCAATTGATCTGATCTGGTCTAATGTACATGCRCAGAACTTGCTGTAGGATCTTGTTCATTTGTTCTGTCTGACCRTTGGTCTCGGGATGGCGGCCAGACGACATCAACAACTTAGACCCATATACTCTCATGAGTTCTTGCCAGTTCTGGCTGGTGAAGCGGCTGTCTCTATCGCTAACTATTGACAGCGGGATCCCATTTTCACTAATCCAGCAGTCAAAGAACTTYTGTACTACYAAGTCTGTACGAGCMTCTGAAGGCAAGGGAACGAAAACTGCGTATTTACTAAACCTATCAACTATCACCATGACTTGGCTCTTGCCATGTCTACTCTTGACTTGGGTGTCCATAAAGTCTATGGACACTGAGTCCCCCGGCTGATCCGAAATGMGTAAGGGTCTGAGAAGACCTAATGGGGCACGCGTTTTTCATTCAGAATTTGCTTGCTCCTTCCACCCTCAACAYGCAATACCCCCTGACRTGAGACTCAAGAAGGACCCCCATAGACCAGGCARATGGCTTCCTGCTGTTGYAGGCTTTGAGGGYTGGGTTTAKTGGGAGGACTTGAATACGGCAGGCCATCCAATGGGATGGGTCTGGGAGGGTAGGAATGGGTCTCATAAACCCCCCCGTCCCCCATCTGACTGGATGCCCCCCCAGTCCCAGTCCCCTCAAACACAGTCAGGCACCCCAATGAGAAAAGGGCGGGGAGATAATCATGGAGGTGTGGACGTGGCGGTTTCTACTAGTCCTGGGGGGGCTAAGACAGGAGGAAGGATGGACAAACAAAAGTATAAAGGTCCCCACTTCTTCCCAGGCACTCACTCCAGATAGGTTCCCTGGACCTAAACCAGCAGATTATTTGCCAAAAAATGGAATGGAAGGTTGTCAAGAAGAGAGGGTCTGCCAAACAGGTGACCCTGAACCCAGGAGAGGTAAGTGCTGGTAATGCTCCCCCTACCGATCCTTCAATCAGTGGAAACCCCCCTGGGGGCATAGAAGTTGCCCCGATGGACATTGATCCTCTCAAGGATGCATTTGGCACAGAACCAATGGAAATTGAGGTAGTTGATCCCATTGTCCCCCCCCCATCGATTGAAATAGTCATGACGTCTACTAACGATGTAGTTCCTGTGCCCTCCATAGTCAATACGGTTATTTTACAAATTGCTGATTGGCTGCTTTTCAATCTCAAAGCCAGCACCCAGATATACCTTTGGATAACTGGCCCCGTTTTTTGCAAGAACTCATCCCAGTGTTGGAAAGTAGTAAGAGTTTAGAATCCTTCCTAATGCACGGCCCCCCAAGAGGGGTATCATGGGTAGACATCAGTTCCAAGCTACTCCACATTGTCTCTAATCGTTTCAATGAGGGATTCTTGCTCAAAATTATTCCTGCTTCCAGTACCCACCCAATGTTGAGTCAATCAGAAGTAAGGAATGAAGAAGGACCCATTGGGCACCTGGGTAGTGATCCTGATGACTCGATTGGCATTAAAAAAAATACCTCCTCAGGGAACTCGGGTCTCAAACCACCCCTTCAAATAGTGCAGCAGGAAGGTCAAAGCCAAGTTTTCAAGGAAGTCATATCAATGCTCACAGGGGAGAAAAAATTTATGCAAATCTCTCAAAAGCAGCAGCCCTCGTCGCAAAAGAAGCATAGCCAAGGTCTCATTGAGTGGGATCCCGAATCGTTGGATGTGCAGGAGAATAAGGTGCCTCTTGTACCACCTACTATTGAGCTGACTCTTGAGGACATTATGTCCGAAAGTTCCCAGAATGATGTGCCCAAGGATCAGCCGTCCAAAGAAGTATTGTTGGATCATCCTAAGATAACCATTGACGCTCAGTTTGTCGTGGTCATTGAGGATGATCAGGAGGTCACACTTAATTCTCAAATCTCGCTCTCCCCTCAACCTCCTTCTTTGGATTTGGAGTCGGAACTAACCTGTAAGAGACAAAGACTGAAACATCGCATGGCCAAAGGACAAGGACAACTTTCCCCCACAAAAATGGGAACAACACTCCTGCCAGTGAGAAACCAAGGAGGAATATGGGAGGTAGGTTTATCTGAACCTCAGGCCGCAGCCTATGGGGAAGTAACATTACTAGGATCTGCTTCGCCCCCCCCCTCTCCTTCTTCCCAAGCGAAAGACATCCTTAACTACGCTAAGTCAAATTTCCCATCAGGAGGTAAGGCACTGTTATCGATATATGAGGGAGAAGGAAGATTAGCGGAAGGAGATGTGTTTCTAAAATATGATGCTACTAAGAATACGGGTCTCAAATGGTTCAGTCAGGATACCCTGAGTGAGCTTCAACTCCTCAAGATAAAAGCTAATGAATTTTGRTCYGAAMCTGATGTCGGCACTYTGCKAATTAGGATGCTTGCTCAGAGGACATTGATGACAGGTGGGGTATTGGATACTGRCAATGGCTGAAGYTCTGACTTATCCTTTGTCCWGTTATSCAAAACATAACTCACTRCTTATTGTATTAGTATCAAATGGATTCTAGAGTAATAGATGTCCTTTATAACAAAGATAAAGATTGGAAAATTCTTAGAAGGAACGCGGACATCGACATCAGATCTTGGAATGTTAATGGACTAGCTTCGGCTAAGTCTCAAAAAAAGAATGCCGTCTTTGACCAATTGAAAGGCATAGGGGGAAGAGAGTGGCCGGATGTTATTTGCATTCAGGAAACTCATCTTATGGATTCAGATCAGCATAATTACTGTCATAAACAAATTTGGCCTTATACAGCCATCAGGGCCCATGCCCCCCGTCCTGGCAGTGTTGGATTCGCTATCTGGATCCCTCTAGGATCCAAGCTAGACCCGGGTTATTGGGATGTTGATAAAACAGAAGGTAGGTGGGCATATATCCTGGCAATGCTGGAACTGAAAATTATCGGCATTCTTTGTATATATGCTCCCAATGATATTGGGGAGCGTCAACGATTTTTTGATTCCATCCCCCCCATTCTCCCTATAGGGATTCCGATCATCATAGCAGGAGATTTTAATGCTGCCCCAGATAGATCTCTTGACAGATAGAATATTCCTCACCCTTGTCCAACTTATGTGGAGGCTGATGAGATTATGTTGACCAATTTAGTCCACAACTTAAATCTCTTTGATTCATTTAGGCGTTTGAATCCATTGAAGTATACTTACACATGCTTTCGAAGGAATCAAGCCAGATCACTCACCAAGTCTCGTATAGATCTTATCTTTATCTCAGAGGATTTGGAAGGTGCGCTCCAGATGGCAGAAATCTTTCCACGGAGTCCCCTTCTGGGCCTGGATCATGCCATGTGTGTAGCCATCCTTTCTTTTGGGAAGAAACCAGATCAAGGAAGAGGTTTTTATAAACTTAATACAACTCATCTTAAGAATGACTCCTTTAGATCCTTTATTAAGGATGTATGGTCATATTGGAGAAATCAGAGGGTCATTTTAGGAAATAAGGTACTCTGGTTCAATAATGGGTTACTTTTTTTAAGTCGTAAATGCAATGAATACTCGAAAGCGTTGGCTATGGAACGTCATTCTTCTAAAACTAGTATATATCAGCGTATTCATCAATTGCAACAAGCAGAAGATGAGGAAAGAGACCTAGAAATGCAAAATGAAATGGCTAAAGAAATTCAAGACCTTGAAGGCCAATTACTTAAATATATGGAATATAGATGGCAAGGTATGAAGATCCGGGGTGGAATTCGAAAATTTCATACGGAGGGAGCCATGGATGCAAGATTTTTCGCCATGGCCAAAGTACGGACAGGTAGAACTTTAATAGAGGCTTTAGCACATCCTCATTCTCTAAATGGACCACTAGAAGTATCAACAACATGATGTACTAAAATTGCTAGAGACTTCTTCAAGGATTTGTTCCTTTCGGAAAACAAAGACATTCCCTTGGATAAACGCACAAAGGAAATAGAAGAGTTTCTCATCCCTTTATCTAAGTCACTATCTCACCATCAGAGAGAACAATTGGAGTTGCCCCTAACAAAAGATGAAATATGGACTGCCCTATTATTAATGGAAGAAGACAAGACCCCAAGGATTGATGGTCTTCCAAAAGAACTCTGGGAGGTCTTGTGGGAATTCATCTCCCAAGATCTCATGGACTTCTATCAGGCAGTATGAGACTCAGGTGATATGGGGGAGATAATAGGGCAAGGGGTGTTGATCCTACTATATAAGAAAGGTGATAACTATAACATTAGGAATTACAGACCTATCACTCTGCTCACTGTGGTTTATAAGTTGATTTCAAAAGCTCTTACGATTCGCCTTAATAAATACATTGTGGATATTATTCATCCCTTGCAAACTGGATTTATTCAAGGAAGGAATCTCCAAGATAATATTTTGCTCATAAATGAACTCATGAAAATCTCTCGTCAGTCTAAGCATAATGCGGCTTTTATATTTATTGACTTTGAGAAAGCATATGACCATGTGGATTGGTTTTTCTTAGATAAATGTCTGGAAAAGTTTAGGAGATGGATTAATATTTTGCATAAGAATGCCACAACACGAGTTATGGTCAACAGAAATGTAGCACCCCCCATTTCTCTTCAGAGATCTGTAAGGCAAGGTGACCCAATTGCTCCTCTTCTCTTTGTGATAATTATGGAAGCCTTAGCAGCTAACATAAGACATGATAAAGACATCAGGCGTATCCAGGTCTCCTCTATTCCTGAGGAAGCGGTCCCAGTTTGTTCTCTTTGCTGATGACCTCTCTCTGATGGTTGATGCTTCACATGAAAATTTAGAAGCCATCAAAAGACTACTGGATACATTCTGTAAACTCTTTGATATGAAGGTCAATTGGGGGAATAAAACACTAGGTTGGTGGATCCATCATCAAGGAGTGAGACCCCCGGAACCTTCTTGCATTAAGTGTGTACACCACAACGAACCAATCAGAGTGCTAGGAGTATCCCTTTCAGTTACAGGTAAACCCATCTCTACCAATGAAGGGATCCTACAACAGGCAAGGTTGAAACTTGAGTTGTGGAAGGATAAACAGACATCCCTGTTTGGTAGAACCTTAATAATTAATAATGTCATATTGGCCTCCATATGGTATAGATCGACTTTTTGGGCTTTGGATAAAGATAATCTTAAACTCTTCAAGAGGCAGTTAGCGGCCTTCTTGTGGCGTGAGGATCATGAAAGATCCGATGTCATTAGCAGAGTGGCCTGGTCGTCAATTATCCAACCTAAAGAAAAAGGGGGACTTGGGATAATCGGTCCCCGGATTCAATCTATGGCTTCTCTTCAATGGATCAAACGTCTTATATTCAATCCCAACACCCCTTGGTCCTTCCTAGCCTTTGAACAGATAAAAAGGTTAGCTCCTCCGGTCCTTGATCACATAGATCCCCTAATGTGGCTGGAAAACCTTGCATGGTCTTTACCTAGAGGCTCTCAAGGGGACCTAAATCAGGAGGAGACTTCAGATAGGCAGGCAATTAGAAGAGATCTTAGGCGGGATGCATTTTGGATCATACTTATAAAGAATTGGAGAAAGATGCCTATCCCAGATAAAGTTTTCCCGTCGCGATGGGAAGAAGTTTGTCAGCAGCCTCTTTTCAACAATACTTTTATTAGGGATAACCAAGGGTGTGTTCTGCATTGTATGGATGCCCCCTGGAAAAGTTGGATTAGCAGGGGAATAATAAGGGTTAGAGATCTATGGAATCAAGAGAGCGGAGACTGGTGGTCGGCTTTGGATCTGCATGAGCAGCTTAGATATAATCACCATCAGACTTCCACTCTAGATTCGATAATTGAATTAATTCCACTAGAGTGGATCAGAATCCTACGGAAGGGTCCCAAACTTATTGAAAATGATTGGGTAGCGTTTCATAATATTAAGGGCATAGTCAGTAATATAATTGAGATCCATAACCCGAATCAAATTCTTCTATCAATTTTCCAAATTCAAGATGATGGCATTCTCTACCGGGGTCAACAGGAGGAAACTAGTTGGATCTCGACTGACAACTCTTCAGGATTAGAGTGTTGAAGATTGATGAAAAATGACTTGCCTTTAGACCAGACACCCCTATCTCTCATCTTCCTTTTGACCCCATTAGCTGGTGCTGGTCACTCCCTGGGAAACGTAGTCAATCTCACCCTAGAAACCTACACACCCTCACAGTCAAAGCATCATACAAGATGCTCCGTCCTAGGTTTAACTTAAGAGACCGTATTGAAGAAAGATGGCATAAGAATCTTAATGTTAGTAAAGACGAGTTGAGAAGAATTAAATGGTTCCAAGCTTCTAAAACTAAACCAGCCAAAATTGTTTCTCTTCAATGGCAAATTGCTCATAGATGTCTTCCCACGAATGATTGGATCATTGATAGGTCATCTCTTGAACAGAAGGGCATTGCCTTTCCATGGTGTAAGTTTTGTAAATCAGCCTTTCCATCCGAGTTCATCCCCGAAACTATAGAGCATATTTTTCTCCAATGCCCGGGGTCAATCTGGCTTTGGAGATGGTGGGATAGAATCTGGAATCAAATGAATACTTCTCAACCCTGGCCTTGGGAATGGAAAACCCTCCTATTAGAATCATGGCACCCGGACCAAGGAGATGACTTCACAATCAACATGTTCTTAATAGGTAGGAGAGCGATCATATGGGCAATTTGGACAAGGAGATGTACCTTTGAAATGGAGGGAGCACGATTGGACGGGCCATCATTTACTGAAACTATCAAACAAAGGTACAAAATGATTTAACTATCAAATGGGAACAAGTTAAAGAAAAAATTCAGCTTCTATCTGATCCAAATGAGATTTGGGTTCACATTAATCAATTTAATAGAAGTTGGTTGGGAGGTGACCAGGGTGGGAGGCTGGGGAAAGTAATTTGGGAAGGTGGACACGCAAAAGCCCAGGAATCCCTTAAAAAAAAATTCGGCTTGTCTTTAATGATTGGACTACCGTTGACTCCTCTATCCCTCAAAAGTCCATGGCTGAATTTCCTGATTTCTTCCCTCCCCCAAGTAATTGTCTTGTGCCCATTGCTTGGTTTGGATAGTTAGCTGGTAAAGTGCTTGGGATTCATGATTATTTGGCGCCCATTAAGGGTGAAGAGGTACTATGCTAGTTGACTTTCTTCTGTTGATCGTGGATATCAGATGAATAGTGCATTGTCCAGTGGTTACCAATGTAGTATTGGCTCATTTTCTATTCTAAGCAGGTTCCCACTGGTTACCCCCGGGTAGATTGTGAGGACCCCGGCCTCAATCATCATATTGATAATATCAGCCTTGGGCATTGGACCCGTTCTTAAAAAAAAAAAAAAAAAAAAAAAAAAAAAAAAAACTCTATGCAGTCATTCTTCATTCCGGGCCAGGTATACGCATGCATTAGATTGGCTAGAGTCTTTTGCCAACCGAAATGACCCTCTGTGTCGTGACATTCTCCTAGGATCAAACTGCGGATCTCTTCACTATTAGGAATGCACAACCGGTCGAACACATTAGTCTTCTCAAAAAGAAACTCTTCAGTAGTGCGGTAATTTGGTTCAGTCTCTGGGGCCTCTTTGACTCTCTTGAGGAGGTCGCTATAGATAGGGTCCTGCGCGTAGGCTTCTCTAACCTTCTGCTGCAGATCTCTCCCTATATCTAGATAATGCATTATCGCCCCAAAGTAATCAGCTCTCCTACTCAGAGCATCCGCAACTACGTTATACTTCCCTTTGACTGGCTTGAGCTCAAATCATACTGATGTATTTCTGCGGCCCACCTAGTAAGCTTAGGTGTCATCTTGGCCTGCGTCTTCAACCATCGCAATGTCTCGTGGTCAGAATAGACTTTGAAGTGCCTCCCAAGCAAGTAGTGCTTCCAGTGTTCTAAGGCTTGCCTGAGAGCGTAGAGTTCCCTCTCATAGGTAGATGTCGCAACCTTCTCTGAAGGCATCCTAGCAGACATGAACTCTACGGGCCTATAACCGTTGCCATCGTCTTGCTGTAACACTGCACCTATGTCGTATTGACTGGCGTCCGTAGTAACGACAAAGGGTAAGGACGGATCGGCCACTTTAAGGACAGGGTATTCTATCAACGCCTGTTTCAACTTCTTCATAACAGACGTGCAGTCCTTGTCCCACTTCCAGATGGTCTCTTTCCTTAGCAATCTGCGAAGGGGCGCAGCGATAGTGGAGAAGTTCCTCACGAACTTCCTATAGTAGTTAGCTAAGCCCAAAAACRACCGCAATTCTGTCARCGTGCKCRGTGTGGGCCAATCTCTAATCGCTGCGATTTTGCAATCTTCTGGCTTGACGCCGTCTCCGTSTAAGACRTGGCCCAAATATAAGACTTGGGTCTTCGCMCAATCGCACKTCTTTGCATTGATCTTGAAGTTAGCTTCCCTCAGCTTCTCCAAGACCTGCCTGAGATGACCCTGGTGCTCTTCGAGGGTCTTACTAAACACTAAAATGTCATCTAAGTAGACTACAACAAATGTATCTAACCATGACCTAAACAAATCATTCATACATCGTTGAAAAGTTGCTGGCGCATTGGTTGGTCCAAAGGGCATCACTATGAACTCATAGTGCCCATACCTAGTCTGGAAGGTTGTCTTATACTGATCATCAGGATGTACCTCTATCTGATGATATCCGGACTTTAAATCTATCTTAGAGAAGTACTTGGCCCCCTGCACTCGATCTAAGAGATCGTCTATTCTAGGCAGTGGCTCAGCATTCTTCACTGTGATAGCATTCAGACCCCGATAGTCTATGCACATCCTTAGCTCTCCCTCCTTCTTGGGGACAAACAGAACAGGTGCTCCAAATGGAGACGAACTGGGCCTAATCCAACCCTTCTCTAGGAGCTCGTCCAATTGCTTGCGAAGCTCCTCTAGCTCCCGCGGGGACATCCTATACACAGCTCCCTTAGGAGTTCTACTGCCAGGTTCTATCTCAATGCGGTGCTGGATGGGCCGCGACACTGTTCGTGTCGGCGGCTCGACTAAGTCCTTGAACTCTTCCAGCAGTTGGGCAATAGCAGGGTCTATGGGCTTCTCCTCCTTAGGCTAAGTGACTGGCCTGACATAGGCTACAAAAACCTGTTCCTCTAGCTGCTCCTTTTTCACTAGCCTCGCAAACGCAGGAGCGCGAAGGCAGTAGTGTGCCAGGGGGTTATCTACTCCTGACACGTGGAACAGGCGGGCAGTCTTGACACCGCCTGACGGGCTAGGGAGCCTACACTCGTGCTCTCTCAAGTGGAGTGTGGCCCCGGCTGCCTCTCCCCAGTCCATACCCAGAACTATGTCGAAGGGGAGGCTATCCTCTGCGAGGAGAGTCAATGAATGGAGGACTTTCTCCACTCTCCCATCCTTCTCTAGGCGGAAATACGCCTGGACTCCCTCTACGTAATCTTCTACTTGCATGGTGCGATTGTCCGCAAGGATACTGACTACAGCGTCTGCTAACTTTTGGACCTTTAACTGCAACTTCAACTTCTGCAGCGCTTTCCTACTTATGTAACTACGAGTGGCTCCACTATCTACTAAGGCGCCTACTCGACCTCTAAAAATCTTTGTATCTACCAATATAAGCTGTTCCTTATTCTCTTTTTTCATTTTGGCCCGGGCGCGCACCCTCTCCTTCAACTCTTCGGCCACGCCTGTGAGGGAGGTGTCTAGAGAGACTCTGACACAAGCAGTCTCTGGGCAGCTGTCTAGACACCGGCCTGCAACCTCTGTCATAGGCACATGTGGTGTGGGAGTCTCCTGCCGGCTTACGCTGTTTTCCCCACATGTGGTGTGGTAGGGGCAGTTGCTACCCCTACCGGTGGTTGCCTTTTGGCCCTTGAGCAGCCGTTCGGGTCTCTCTATACTTAGGACAGTATTTGATGATATGGTCCGGGTCACCGCAGAAAATGCACTGGCCCCGGTCCAGACGCTGTTGCCGTAAGCCCTGGTCCAAACCCAAACTTTCCCAAGGCCTACCTTGCGGTAGGCCTGGTGCCATCCACCTACCCTATAGGGAGACCTATTCCTAGGACGGTTTTGCGGGGGACCTTGTCCCCTTCCTCCCGCTTGGCAGTTTCCTCCTCTGCCGCCAACCCCCTGATCGCCCTGAAATCGGCCCCCTGCGGCCCGGCCCCCTTGGCCCTGGCCTCTTCCTCCTCCTTGCGGCCTCCCTCCAGCCGCATCATCAGCATAAGTTCTCACTTGGCTCACACTGCTGTCCTCACCCTCTAATCCCCACTCAATCTGCTCGTAGGGGATCTCGTCCACACTACCCTCATCTAAAGTAAGGACAAGGCTATCCTTAGTGCGGCCCTTCCACTTCTTTCCGTTATCTAAGTCTTTGTGCCAGTAAGTAGAAACTGACACAGACTTCGCCTCGAACGCGACCACCTCCCTGCTGAGTGCATCATAGGTCATAGCAGGGTCCTGGCTCTTCGCAAAGAAGTGGCCACGCAGCGACTCGCGCATAGCCCGGTAGAAGAGGTTGACCAACTGGGTCTCAGTGACCCCGTGGTCAGGAACAGCCACTAGTTCGTCCATTGTGCCTTTGAGTGCCCTGACACTCTTCCACTGACGAGAGTGAATTGTCTGAAGCCTATCTGAGACTTTGACACTACGAGCGACATCAGCAAACCGCTCGCGCAACAATTTCATAAAGTCAACGAGGGGGGTGAATGACGAGTAGGCAACTGCATCATCATTGCAGTCGGCAACGCGGACTAGGGATCTCGCAAAACTGGCAGCTTCGTCTCTGAGCGCATGGATTGCTATCAACACGTGCTGGTCCGGGGAGACCTGTTGCAGGTGGACATAGGTCTTGACATTGGCCTCCCAATTGTCAAAGTTTTCTTCCCTTTTTCCACTGTAGGAATCAGGGAATTTGACTTTGACTGGTTCCCTACGAGGATGTGCTTCTTCCTCCTTGGGAGCTGCCACCTTGACGCCTTCAATGGCGCCGACACAGAAGCGCTCAGTCTTCTCGAGGCGATGATTCACCTCAGCCCCTACAACACCTATCAATTCGTGAGCAAAGTCCGGGAATCCCATCCGCATCGAACGCACGGCGATATCTTGACTCCGACTGAAGTCATATTGTTGTTCTTGCACCCTGGCTAAATGCTCGACGCTCTGGGCAATGATCTCCACTTTACGTTGGAGATCTGCCTGCGGAGTCAATTGTGTAGTTAGGGTCCGCAACTCCGCTAATTCCTCTGCTGCTGCACTCGCCGCGTCCACTCTCCTTTTCTTCTCCCTCATCATTGCGAGTTTCCACTCCATCCTCGTTTCATCTTCCATAGCCTGCCGCTTCAAAACATCTTCTTCTGCTTCTCATTTTTTCATAGCAGCTTCCTGCACATCCTTGGGGATGTACATAGTCACCTCTTCTTCTTCGCCCAGGGATAAGTTGGCGACCCACTCCGAAATCTTTTTCTCCATCTCGTCATCTTTGCGGCCACTGTGCTGCCCTCTCCTCCTCTGCAGTGGCGGTCCCTCTTCTTCTTCTTCTTCCACCTCCTTCAACTTCTCCTCTTCTTCCTTCCTCAACCTCTCTTTTTCCCTGGCCATCTCTTCTTCTATTTTTTTCAACTTTGTCGTCTGCTCCTCTTGTAGGGCCTTCTTCTTGGCCTCTTTCTTCTCTTTCCTTTCCCTCAGAATGGCGGCCATCTTCTCCTCCTCCTCCTTCATGTACGGCTGGGTAGAAGTGCCACCCCGGTCCCTACTCTACACGTAAAAGTGGGCTAGAAGCCCAGAGGAAAGAGGAGACGCCAGAGGGTCCCCCACAAGGAGAACCCAACAAGTAACCCATACATCGAATAGTCGTCCATGGTGGTGTCAGGTGCACGATGAGAAGTCCCACTCCTCACCACTTAGACCTACCCGGACACTGACCCACTGACTGACTCTCTAAGGACCACAGGGTAGAACCCTATCAACTATGGCCACTAACTAAATCTACTCTAAGGCTGTCACTACTGAACCAACAACTGATCTGGAGGCATTTAAGGAGATCCCCCGTAACTCCTCAAGAATTGTTTAACGTCGCGGTCAGGACGACGTGACCAGCGCGGTTCTGCCTGTGCTTTCAACCCACAACTCAACCTTTCCGGCCTACTGTGCCACACCGAGCAGCCCGCCGGTCTGTACCGGTCCTTGGAGAGGTTCGTGTCCCTCGGAACAGTCGAGTCGTCAGACACAGATCATCAACCTTACTGGGTCCGATAGGGGGGTGGTTCAAACAGGCCCTCAACACTTAAGGACTGCCTGGTGTGTCATCCCTAACTGTCGTTCAAGCCCACTGTGCTCTACCAACCGTTTCCAGCCGGTCGGTACCGGTCCTTGGGAGGGTTATGCCCCCCTGGAAAGTTGGATCAGCCACAGCCTCAACTCTACAAGGTCAGACTAGGGTTTCGTCATCCAAACCCTATCCTTCATCCACAGTGTACTAGCACCTAGGACAGAAGAGACTCAATGCAGAAAGAAGAGACAGACAGACTCAGACTCAGCAAGTACCATGGGGTAAGTGCACATCCACATGGTAAGGGGATAGGCTGAGGGCTCGGCGAGATATTACCGGCTCCAACTTGGTCAAAATCTTGGTCAGCAACTCCGATCAACACCTTGGTCAACGCTAAGTCGACACGAACAACCCTCGGTCAACGCCCTGGTCAACCCCCCGGTCAACGCCTGGTCAACCCTCTGGTCAACGCCTGGTAAACCCTCTAACTCGGCTATGGCTGCCGGGACCTTCACCTTCTTTTTCCCCACTGTCTTTCTTCTTCTCTCTTTTTTTTTTTTCCACCCCCGGCTATGTCTGTCTTCTTCTTCGATATCCCTCCTTCCACACTTCTCTTTCTCTCTCCTCCGTCCCTCCTTCTCTGTCCGCCCTCTCTCTCTCCTTCGGTACCCTGTGATGATGCTCCGCGGTTATGGCCGCTTTCTTCCTCCTCCGTCGGACAACGCAGCTCGCTTCACAGGTAAGTGACAACCAATCTTGGATCGCTCATCTCTCTCTCTCTCTCTCTCTCTCTCTCTCTCTCTCTCTCTCTCTCTTTCTCTCTCTCT
>BFEA01001029.1:83513-93576 GCA_003427395.1 Chara braunii
CTCTCTCTCTCTCTCTCTCTCTCTCTCTCTCTCTCTCTCTCTCTCTCTCTCTCTCTCTCTCTCTCTCTCTCTCTCGCTCTCACTCTCTTCTTCTTCTTCGTCGTGGTCTTCTTAATGCAGGTGCGCGGCGGCTTCTTCAACCGAAGGTCCGCTATGGCGGACTATCTCCTCCAGCGGCCACCTCTGCTATGGCGCCTCACCCTGCACACGACGGCGCGCATGGGACAGCGGGTACCTGCTCCAATACCAGTGCAATCAGACTTGACTTATTCACACTTTTCATGTATGTAAACAGCGGCACAACAACTGGCGACATGCGCCCACACAGTACTCAGAGATATGGCTTCCAGGTAACAGTTCACTTCCGCTGGCTATGGTGACTGAGCGCCCAAACAACTCACTGTTCACACATTGGATCACCCTGGATATCCCACACGCATCACCTAAGTCAAGCTTTCCATTCTTTATGAATAAAATACAAAGAATCAATCAAGAAGTATTGAATCAATACTTCTAAGTATGTTTCTCCATAAATTAGAAAAAATATTCATAATTTGTTCATCATTCAATACAGACCATGCAGCCTTATCGCTATGGCTACACTACGTCACTCTCGCCCACTTCGTCTTCGGGCCTCCTGCAGACCTCCTTGCACAAGACGCTAAGGCAGCGCTTCCACATGGTTTCCGCATGAATGAATGAATGGCTGGGCGCGGCCTCCTGATTTATACTTCTGTGATGCGTTGGTCTGCCGTGTACCCTTGGCCCATGGTGCACACAGTCCCAGACGGTACTTGCTTGACAGGACCGGACTGACTGGACTGGGAGTGTTGACTCAGTGTGGCGGACCTACACCACTTGCCCACTTGCCTCTGCCTAAACTGGGGCTGACTCCGAAAGGCCACCTCTAGAACCTTCTACTTGGCCTTTCGGTACTGTAGCAGCTAGGACTCTGCCCTTTCAGGTAAGTAGCAGCTACGACTTTGACCCTTCGGAAAGTCTACAGCTAAGACCTCTGGACTGTCTAGACTCCTACCCGACAGGTCTACAGTTCGAATCCCCTATACCCTGTAACCTACGGAGGCCTTCCTACCACTGGCGGTCCTACAGGTCGCAGGTTCAATTCTACGGGTTGACAMAGGTACTATACACAGGTAAGGTGGGTAACTAGGGATCGAGCCCTGGGATCTGCATCAGCTACTGCGAACTGGTGAATACCAATTCACTTGTCAGGAAGTGGCGAGAACAGGGCTAATTTGCCATAGCCAACCCTGAAGGTAGGATAGCGAACTGCCTCAAAGTGGCGAATTACCCCGGAGGACTTCAGGGATCTCCGAGCGGCTTCATCCCTGAGCAGCGCTGAGGGAGATTGACGGTCTGTATCAATCTCAGGAGACAATAACCTTATCTGAGGCTATTTATAGCATCACCGGTTGAAGGGACCTGTGGCAAGATAATTTCTTGTTGGCACTTTGGGTGCCACAGGGCCAGATTCAGGGAATCTGGCCGAAAGGGCTGCAGCGCTTCAGGATCCTGAAGAGGATCAACAAGTTTGAAGAAGTTTTGTGCGTGGAACAGAGAGGAGGAAGCTCTGGAAGAAACTAGCGAGATGAGGGTTCCAGTCTGCCATAGCCAGATCTTCACCCAGCTCTGCAACAAACTCTGAAAGTGAGTCCATTCCATGCACCTACCTGTATAGCGATTCAGATAGGGTTAGATTAGCGAGTATTCATGGTCTATCTGTCTGTCAGTGACTAGAATTGAAAATCACAGACTGCATGATAGCAATAACCATCTTTCTCCTACCTTCCTCTGCCCATTTCTTACCCTTTGGTAACTCTTTTCCATCCAAAATTGTTTTGTGACTGCTTTACTGTATTGCGCTTGATCTGGGATGTGCAGACTGTGAATCCTGTACTGGAAAAGTAGAGATACTGTGAATTGCAGTTTTGTGTTGAGTCTAATTATAACCTGTGCTACCTAGGGTCGGTCATAACTTCAATTTTGTCCGTCAGAATTCAATTCTGTCAGTTGTCGGTCAATCGCAATCCAAAAATTGTCAATACTGCAGAAGCGCTTGATTGGATTTCTAGTATTTCACTGGAAACAGTGAATACTGTATTTCGCCATACCCCAGGGTATGGCTGCCAGAGTCATCAGGGTCGAAATTAGAGTTTGGGCTAGGATTCACGGGTTCTGACTGGATCGCTCTGTTTGTTTGATCATTCTTGTCTGCGCTTGCCACCTTCTTTCATTCTCGCTAATCACTCTAGCTTTCTAGTGGGCTATGGAAATCTAGTGTCTCTTTAGAATAGTGGGTTGTGTCTACTAACTCCAGTGTGGTGCAGGGTTAGTAAAAGGAAATCGTGTGAATGATTTTACTGGACTAATTGTCTGTCTGACACCTGACCCCAGAGATCCGTTCTAACCCAAACTGCTTGTTGCCCACACACCCACCTACCTACTGTGTCTGAGATAGCGACGATTTCAGAGTGTCTGAAGGAAACTGTATATCGCTGCATACTCGATTGCTGTCTATCATTTATTGTTATTTTGAAAGTGGAATATGCGGATCAGGGTGCTCAGCAGCAGCCACAGGTGGAAGTGGTAATGAAGGTAGAAGGGCAGGAACCATCTACCTCCACCCCTGGAACACCTCTGACTGCTACTCAGTGAAAGGAGTTGCAGGAAAGGCTGCAGCAGGAGCAGACTTTGCTGGCAGAATTAGAGAGACAGGAGGCAGCAGAACTAGAGGCTGCATCAGATGCCTCACACAGTGAGTATCTGTTGGAGCAGCTAGGCAAAGCTATCTCAGACGACCGCTGTGCCCAGGTGAATAAGAACTTGGCGGAGTGGGCCATTCTAGAACACAAGGCCACCATTTCTTACTTCACTAACTGGGATGACTGCATCAGCCGCCTGGAGCGCAGGGTGGACGACCTGGTAGCTCAACAGTCCAAGATACTGAATGCCATTCAAAATCTCACTGCTCAGCTGACAGCCGCCAAACTGATTGTCCCCCAGTCTCCTCCTCTCTCAGTGAAACCTTCCTCTTCTTCTCCTTCAACTCCCCCTGATTCACATCCATCTTCCCCTTCACCACCCCCTTCCCAAAAAGCCACAGCCAAGCCCACCTTTGCAGCTGTTGTAGCAGGGGATCAAAGAGGTCCCAAGATCGCTGCCCCCAACAAATTCAGGGGGGATGACACCAAGACTGATGTTGGGGACTAGGCTGCAGGGACCAGAGCCTACTTGAGGGGCTTTGTTTGCAAAGTTCGAGCAGTTAACTTCCACCCCAGGTTTGGTCATGTCTGCAGATGACCTATTAACAAACTTCTGTAGGGAAGCCCCTGAGAAGTTTTATGTTGCATTGTACAGCGCTCGGCACAAGGATTGGAGATCCTTTGGCCGTGCAGCCCTGGACATGGAGGCAAAACTTCATGTCCAGGCCCCCTCCTCTAACAGGAGGAAACGTGCCTTCCCGTGTGGTGGTAGGAAGGGAAAGGCAGCCTTTGCACATGCAGGGTCAGCATCAGCTTCTGATTCAGACTCCCAAGCTGATACACCATCAGCTGGGACTGGATCAGCTGCTGAGACAGATGTTGCAGCGGCCCTGACTCAGGTTGTTCTGGGAGTTCTGCAGCAGCCGAAAAGATTCTCCCCCACCACAGCCTCAGCCAGTGCAAAAGGGAAGGACAAGGGACGTCGGCCTTCCTCCTCCCAGCGCCCTAATCTGCCAAAAGACGTCTGTATGCCAGCTGACCCACTCAATCCCTCCACTCTCCCCTGGCATGACCTCAAGATCCAGGAGGGAGTGTGGAGAAGAAGAAAGGAAAGAGGGGTCTGCTTGAGATGTGAGGGAGAAAACTTCTTGAAGGACTGCCCTTACATGCCAGGCCCGGGTCAGTCAAAAAACTGAAACAGACCCTTGGGACTACAGTTCCCCCCAGTGATGCACCTTCATCTGATGAGGTAGGTGAATCTGCAGCTGTTTCAGTTGAGACTGTATATGAGACTTTGGGGACTGCACGGGCAGCATCCTTCTGCTATGAGGATCCTGACCCGGATCAGGACCCGAGGTAGGATGAGCTTTAGTCACTTGCTGCTTCATTCCTTCACCCGAAGGAACAAAAGAAAAGCAAGTCTGATCTCATCCTACTTCGGCCTCTGATCAATCACATCAGGATCAAAGGGCTGTCTGATTGTGGAGCCACCAGGAACTTCATATCTCCCAGTGCTGTAAAGAAATTGCATCTGGGTATGAAAGTTCAGTAGCTGCAGCAACCTTTGCTGGTCAGAATAGTTGACTCCACTGTTCTCACGATCAGGGAGAAGGTCAAGGGTATCCCTGTTACCTTCGATAGTGCTGGAGAAGTTAGACATAGGCTGAACTTCTACATATTCCCTGATCTACCCTCTGACCTGGTGTTCTCTATGCAGTGGCTAAAGGCCGTCAACCCAAGGATCGACTGGCAGATCCCAAAGGTTGAACTGCCTAACAGACAGGGGGTGTACCAGCCATGTATGATAGTTGTTGAACACCACCCTAAGACCAGTTGCTACTGTTTGAGAGCGAGGCAGTTCTATGCTCTCTCGCGCCAGTATGACCATGAGCGCCTGTTCTTAGCTCTGGTCAAGCAGACAGACGCTCCTACTGTTTCCTGTCCTCCTGAGATACAGCAGGTTGTGGACCAGTACGCTGATCTGATGCAGGAGCCCTTTGGGCTACCCAACCGGCCAACCAAGCATCGTATTGAGCTACTACCTAGAGCGGTCCCTCCCAAGGGCCGCATCTACAGGATGTCCTCTACTGAGCTTGAGGAGCTCAGAAAGCAGCTTGAGACCCTGACCAGCAAAAGCTGGATACGACCGAGCACTTCTGAATTTGGGCCACCAGTCCTCTTTGTCCCGAAAGGGAATGGACAATTCAGAATGTGCATCGACTACAGGGGTCTCAACAAGATCACTAGGAAGAGTACAAACCCACTTCCTAGGACCGATGACCTTCTGGATGTCTATAAGACAGCCTTCAAGACCAGGTATGGTACTTACGAGTTCCTGGTCATGCCATTCGGACTTTGCAACGCCCCAGGTACCTTCCAGACAGAGATGCACCGCATCTTCAGGCCTTACCTGGACAAGTTCATGGTTCTCAACCTGTATGACATCCTGGTATTCAGCCGAACTGCCAGGGAACATGCGGAGCACTTGGCTCTAGTCCTTCAGTCATTACGTGACAGTCGGTATAAGATTAACAGAGAGAAGTCCTCCTTTGGAGTTCCCTCTGTTATCTATCTGGGTCATGTAATCTCTGGAGATGGTCTGGCTCCTGAAGCAGCCAATATAGTTGTTATTCAAGAGTGGCCCCAGCCACACACAGTGAGGGATGTGGGGGACTTCATGGGTTTAGTCTCATACTACAAAAAGTTTGTCAGGAACTTTTCTGCAGTGGCTGCACCCCTGACCAACCTAACAAAGAAAGACACTCCTTTTCTTTGGTCCCTTCCCTGTCAGTTGGCCTTCACACGACTCAAGAAGGCCTTGACTCGTGCACCGGTGTTGAAGTTGCATGACACCACTTTGCCATTCATCCTGACCACTGACGCCAGTCAGTATGGCATTGGGGCAGTTCTTCAGCAAGATGATGGGAATGGTATACGGCCAGTAGAGTTAATGAGTAAGAAGATCAAGACTCAGAAGCTTCAGGACTCTACCTACGAGAAAGAGCTGTATGCTCTTGTCTGTGCCCTGAAACATTGGAAGCACTTTCTCCTGGGAAGACACTTCCAAATCTTCTCAGATCAATCCACATTACAGTGGATGAAGTCTGAGGGGGAGTTAAATGACAAGTTGGCACGATATATTCAGTTCATAGACATGTTTGACTTTGAACTGAAACATAAGAAGGGCTGCTACAACAAAGTAGCAGATACCCTCTCTCGTAGGCCTGACTCTTTTGCACTGATCTCCTCTACTCACTCCTTTGGAGAGGAGACCCGTCAGACCATTGCTCGTCTTCTGCCTCAGGACCCGACTTTTGGGCCCATAGTTAGGAATCTGCAAGCGGATCCCAATTCTGAACCCGGCTATGCCATGAGCTCAAACTTGTTGTATACCTACAGCAGAGGTGAGGAGCGCTTGTGCATTCCCCAGGATCAGCGGCTCAGGACACTGCTGATGTCAGAGTGTCATGATGCCCGTGGACACTTTGGGTTCTTAAAGTCATATGCAGCCCTGTCGCAACGCTTCTTCTGGAAGGAGATGCGGAGTGAGCTGCTGCGCTATGTGGAAACCTGTGAGCTTTGCCAGAGGAACAAGGTCCAACGTAGACCTTCTCTGGGACTACTCAAACCCTTACCCATACCTGATGGCCCTACTGAATATGTGTCGACTGATTTCACAGATTTAGGCAAGACCACCCCTCGTGGCATGCGTCAGGTAATGGTCTATATGGACAGGTTCTCCAAATACGCAGAGTTCATCCACTTACCAGAGGTAGCTAGAGTCCCGACTGTGAGAGCAGCCTTTTCAGAGAGGTGGGTCACACACCATGGACCGCCCACTTCTATAGTCAGTGATAGAGACCCCCGATTTTGCAGCGATGAGTGGCAGTTCTACTGTAAGGACTACCTGCACTCACGATTGGACATGACCTTTGGTCATCATCCTGAAGCCAATGGTCAGGCTGAAGTGATGAACCAAGTCTTATTCCAATTGTTGCGTCCGGTCATCTCTCCAGATCAGCAGGACTGGGATCTCCACTTGGCTCGGGCACAGCTTGTTTATAGCATGTCTGTCCATTTCTCGACTGGGTTCAGTCCATACCGGTTGCACTGGAGACGTGAACCACGTCAGCCTCTCGATGATATCATAGATAAGGCTAAGTCAGACCTGACACCAGGCACTGCAGAGTTCACCAAACGCTACCGCATAGATGCGGAAAGAGCACGGGTGAACTTGTTCAAAGCCCAAAAGGCAATGATTGAACAAGCTAATCGCCACAGGCGGCCTTCCCCCATCTGAACTGGTGACTATGTCTGGGTAGCGAGTTCTGAGTTGTCAAGGGAGGAGGATATCTCCCCCAAGCTGTTGCCTCGTTATTTGGGTCCATGGCATGTCTTAGATACAGTGGGTGATGATCCATTTGGTCCATCCTATGTCATAGACGTTCCGCTGCATCTATGAACCTACCCGGTCTTTCATGCATCTAAGCTGCTTCCATTCACTCCAGCTGATGCATTCCCAGACCGGCCCCCTCAATTTGGTCCACCGATCCCTGGCAAGGGATATGACATGGAATGGATTGAGGATGAGTGGGGCACAGGTCCCGATCGACAGTATCTTGTGAGGTCCGCCTTCCAGCCTCCTACTGAGAACAGGTGGTTCTACAGGAGGGAACTTCTCAAGACAGCAAAGTCAGTTGTTCTGCGATATGAAGCGGCTCAGAAGGGCAACCTTCCTCGCCGTTCACGTCGCCTGCATCCCTAGCTCAGAGGTCCTCGCTCCCCAAGGGGGTAAGCCTACAATGACTTGCTGATTTTGATTGTCGAGACTGTCTGCGAGGCTGTACAGTAACAATCGTAGGTTAGATTCGTCATTTTGTTGGGGCTGAGGGCTAACCGAGAGACCTACCTGTAGGGAAAATTTGTTAGGGACATATCTGCAAATATGGGAAATATAGGCCCAACACTAAGCCGAATTTCCTACAGCTACCCCTACTGCATATAGCAGACCTGGGCTACCCCTAGGACGGACAGGCCCGAAGGGGCCTATAACGATAGACGGTCCTATAGCCTATAACCGGGTAGGGAGAGGCCGAGAGGCCGAAACTGGAACGATACCGGTCGGTCCAGTCAGTCTAGGTGTAGGCTAGAGTAGTAGAGTTCTATTAAGAGATTAGGAAAAGAGATTCGGGACTTTTGGCTGTTCATTTTTCACGAAGCAGCATTTGGAGAAGACAAGCAAGTTGGTGGCGGTGATTGTCTACAGGCGACATCCTGAGACCCTCGCCGTAGACGGCAGCCATAGTCGGCCCTTCTGAAGGTTGCCAGAGCTGGGGCATCCTCAGCGCATCTACCCCTGAGGGTATCTGCGTCTGGCCGGGCTATCTCGAGGCTCTTCACTGAGCGTTTGTGGGTGGCGGCAGCCATAGCTGCGTTTTCTTCGTCAGAGTTGTTCAGCGGCACTGAAGACTTCATCGCAGGATCTGTTCTTCATCTGGGTGGTTGACGCTGGCCTCTGGGAGGCTGTTTCGGTTGTGCGCTACTAACTGGGTGTAGGGTAGAGAGTGGAGAGTGGGGTTCTGAGTGTGGCGAGATACTGGAACAAACTCTGTAACGATATCCGGCTTTAATTGGCTCTTCATCAGTGTGAATTCCAATTGTTATCTTCGCAGGTTTCTTCTTGTGATTGGTTGTTGGGAGTTTGTCAGAGAGTGAGAATCACGCAGTGTCTTCTCCCCATCTGTGCATGGCTGAACTTCCGCTACATACTTTGATCTGTGTACAGTTGGACTTTGTCTCCTCTCCCCCTTCTCTTATGCATGTATGGGCGTGTATGAGACTATCTGTGTGTGAGTGGCGGTAAAAATTGTCAGACAATCAAGTTCATAACAGGAGTCCCAGCACTGCCAGCAGACTTTTCGGACTTTCTCAGCCCTGAGACGATTCCAAACGTAACCGTAGGGGAACCTGCGGCCGGATCGACTCCTTTGCAATAACATACCCAGATTTGATCAAATGTCCACCTAATCAAACTACCGTCTTAAACCACTAGTACATTTGCCTCGTGGGAAAATAGTGGGCCTCGGGTGGGCCTCCGACCTTTTCAGATGGCCGAACGAAACGACCGCTGACGATCAGATTTATCAATGGTAGCCGTCGTCGAGCCCGGCCTCCGAATTTTCAGGAGTTTGGCCTAATTTCCCAACACTGGGCGAGGTACTAGTGGTTTAACCCAAATATAGCGCCCGATCATTAGAGTTGTATTTGGGCCTTTTTTCAGTCCAGATACAACAATAATGACCAGGCGTTCTATCAGGAGAAGACGGTAGTTACCAAAGGCGAGAAGCACAATTACAAGTATCCAGGTTGGGATTTGGAATCTGCTTTCACAAAAACACATTTAGAAACAAACATAGAAAGACGACTTCACATATACCAAACATTCATGCTCTTCTGACCAGTGGAAACAAACACTCGCCATCAGGCTGAAAGTTTGTTGATGGCAAGAGAACATCTGAAGAAAGCTCATACCTCTTTACAATGAGCACTGAACAGGCGGCATCAGGTGTATACATGGACTGTAAGCCATGCTGAATTTGTGGTCGATGTCAGATAGCGACTTCGAGACTATAGAATCCGCACACCACTGTAATACGTACTAAACCACCAGTACATTTCCCAACCATTTTGCCGGTTTATGTGCCACAACAAGCATCGTGGCTCATTCTACAGGACCGTGCTGTAGGCTGTTGCAAGTATGCTATGCAAACATGTTCTAAGTGGTGACAAACAGGCACGAGGTGATCTTATCTTGCTGCTGGTACGGCGCACAGGCACGTGCGTAGCCGAACGCCGTCTAGAGTGCAGTGCTGTTGCAAGTATGCTATGCAAACATGTTCTAAGTGGTGACAAGCAGGCACGAGGTGATCTTATCTTCAGCGGCATCCGGTGAGTGGCTTGAGGACAGAGTGACAGAGAGGAGGCTAGATGGTAGGCTAATTAGGGAAGCAGCAGAGGCGGACACATTGTAGCTTAAGGGCTACAACTCTTTTGTTGCATTGATTTGTGGAGGCGCGAAGAGGGCTTTCATCATCAAGATACCTCAGTGTGTGTTCTCGGCCTTGTGAATGGGCTTTCAGTTTGGTCAATCCTGGAATCATGCATGGCGTGAGCGTCATGTGCTGGCTTGCACATGCAATGCGTGAGCGCCGTGCGTGTAAGAAGAAAGGAGGCGGGCGGAGGGAGCAGGGGGTATCGACTGCGAGGAGCGCGAGTGAGATCGTGGAAGGCGTGGAGGGAAGGAGAGCATAGGCAGCGAGGCGACTGAGATGGTGGAAGGT
>BFEA01001029.1:165311-187020 GCA_003427395.1 Chara braunii
AAGCACTCAGACAGGCATGCAAACCAGCAGGCACGCACACACACAGACTCGGAACCACAGCAGAATGCGGGAATCACAGCAAGGCATTCATTCCAGTGACAAATCCCAGAAATCAGCAGTGTTCTCAGTCTGTGTTTTTGGCGGGTCATTACATTACTCCCCTCTCGAGAGCGAGGTCCCTTCGAGCGAGTAACTCAGTCAGAGTCGGCACAGAACGCATCGTAGGAGTACATCAGAAAGAGAGACTTAGTTAATCCATGAGGAGTCATTGTTGCTACGAACTTAGCGGTCTGTCCCTCAGCGATCTGTCTTTCGTAAGCGTTCACAACACGAGGAACATTCTTTAGCAGCTCTTTCCGGTCGATCCAAAAGAATTCAGTCAACGGGTGATAGAGGAAGTGAACCTTATACTGTCTGTTCCTCCCTCTGCCCTCGTGAGATACGATTCTGTCTATCTCATGGCCGCCGTCGATAGAGCGAGGTATCATAGGGTCTCGGAAGGGAAAGGTCTCATCATCAATGTGTGGGAATAGTTTGGACGGATGAAAGACCGGGTACATGCGCAGATGAGGAGGCACGTCAATCACAAATAAAGGACCAAAGTCATCCCCAATTACCTTCAGAATCTGCCAAGGGCCATAGTACAATGGAAGGAGTTTCCGTGATACGCCCTCTTCATCGGAAAACTCAGACATTTTGACCCAAACATAATCCCCTACTTTGAATTTTTCTTCTTTGCGCAGCTTGTTGGCATGTTTGATCATGGCATGCTGGCGCTTGTTCATGGCTGCAGTAACAGCTTTGAGCAAGCGTGTGTACTTGGCATTGTAACCAGGCATGCCGGGCATCAGACCAGGTGACCATTCGGGGAACACATAAGAGAGGGGATTAGGCATCGGCCATCCATATTGCAACTGGTTTGGTGTTACACCAGTTGCAGAGTGAATGGAATTGTTATAAAGTCCCTTCACCTTGTGCAACTCCTTGTCCCACGTGTTCTGATCTGGAACAATCAATGCGCGCAGTAGTTGGATGACAGTCTGGTTGATCTCCTCAGCCAAACCATTGGCTTCGGGGTGTCGACCAGAAGTCTTGTTCAGCTTGATGTCATACATCTGCGATGTGAAGTCCTTCCAATCTTTGCTGATGAATCTCGTGTCCCGATCACTCACAATAGTTTTCGGGACGCCGGACTGCAGAATGTACTGCTGATGGAATTCTTCGATGACAAGTTCAGTCGGGGCATGAGGAGGGAGAGGAATCAAGTTCAGAAATTTGGAGAAACGGTCCACAATGACCATGACTTGTGAATTTCCAGCCTCACTCAACTTTCCCATGTCCGTGAAGTCGATGGAAATCGACTCACCGGGTCCATCAGGAATAGGGAGGGGTCTGAGCAGGCCATACGGCTTATGCCTGTGGACCTTGGTTCTCTGACATACCTAACATTCAACAATAAATTTCTAAGCAGATCCCTTCATCCCTTGCCAATCAAATTGCTTCAGAAGACTCCCATAAGTCTTCTCAAAACCGAAATGTCCACTCCGACCATGTGCCAAATCCAAGAAATGAGTTCGGAGAGGCACATGATTGGGTACACACAGACGATCGAATTTCCCGTACCGGAAGAACACAAGACCTTCGCATTCATGAAAATGAGGCTGACTGATGGGGTCAGCCTTGAGCTGCTCAAGGATGGGACTAAGGTCCGGATCCTTGGCGGTGTGTTCGATCAGATCCTCCCTCAGGTTCTTGCGGAGGTCATACGAATCCACCAGGCAAGTCAAATACTCAGGATGAAGCGACAAAGCATTAGCAACACGATTATAGCAGCCTTTCTTGTGTTTTAGTTCAAAGTTGAAAACATCAATGTCATGCAGCCAGCGGGTCAGCGTTGGAGAGAGATCAGTTTGTGTCTTAATCCATTGCAAGGTCTGATGATCTGAATGGACCTTGAAATGGCGACCCAAGAGGTAGTGCTTCCAATGCGTGAGCGCCTCGCGCAGGGCGTAGAGCTCACGCATGTATGTGGAGGTAGCTACCTTCTGCCTGGGCATGCGTTTGCTGTAGTATTCGAGCGGACGCAGACCATCACCATCATCTTGTTGCAGCACTGCACCAATCCCAAACTGGCTCGCATCCGTAGTGACTACGAATGTGAGGTTGGGATCCGCAATGTGGAGCACAAGATGACTCACCAATGCCTCTTTCAAGGCTTGGAACGCAGTCTCACACTTCTCACACCATGCATAAGCAACATTCTTCCTGGTTAGTATTGAGAGAGGGTGAGCAATGACAGAGAATTTGGGCACGAACTTTCGATAATACGAGGCCAAACCAAGGAAAGAGCGCAGTTCGCGTACGTTCGCCGGTTGGGGCCACTCTCGGATGACCTCAACCTTGGTCACCTCCGGCTCAAGGCCGTCTGCAGACAACCGGTGCCCAAGATAGATGACGCTGTCCCTTCCAAACTCAGATTTCTCCAAGTTGAGGTGCAGCTGCGCCTCCTTGAGGACTTGCAAAACTTCCTCAAGGTGCTTGACGTGCTCCTCCATGGACTTGCTGAAGATCAGGATGTTGTCGAGGTACACCACCACATACCTATTGAGTTGATGGCGAAGTACCTTGTCCATGAGCCACTGAAATGTGGCTGGTGCATTCATGAGGCCGAAGGGCATAACGATGAACTCGTACAGCCCGTCGCGTATCTTGAATGCCATTTTGTGCTGGTCACTCGGATCGACTTCAATCTGGTGGTACCCAGATTTGGATCGATCTTGGTGAAGACCTTGCACCCACCTGCCGCATCTAGCAAATCATCTATGCGAGGCAAAGGATAAGCATTCTTTCGGGTGATTCGATTGAGGCCACGATAATCAATACACATCCGGAGTTCGCCTCCTTTCTTTGGCACAAACAGGACAGGCGCACCGAATTCAGACTCACTCGGCCTAATCCATCCACGGTCAATCATATCATCAATCTGCCTTTTCAACTCCTCCAACTCGCCTTGGCCCATACGGTAGACGCAGCCCTTTGGAGGAACACTCCCCTCTATTATCTCGATTTTGTGATTGACCGGACGCTCGGGAACTCCCCGAGGTTCGGCCAGCACTTCAGGGAATCAATCTAATAGCTGGCGAATGTTTGTTGGGATTTCCGGTGGGGGATCATCCTCATCAGGAGAAAGAAAATCCGACTGAGAATTTACAGCAATGACAACCGGATTAGAGGTAGAGGGATTATTCACAGTAGAAGTAGATGGATTAGAAGTAGAGGTGGTAGAGGTAGAGTTACTTACCGAGGTAGAAAACGCAGCAAAAGTAGAAGGCACATGGATAGGCTTTACAAAAGCTATATGTACGTGCTCAATTTCCTTGCGCCTGCGCATTGATCTGCAGAATTTGGTTGCAATTAGAAGAGTCACAGGGGACTCGCGCGTCTCATCCAATAGGATGGTACGCTCGTTCCCCTTGACGTCACACACCACGAACCGATTGTCCGCCCACGAGGTCCTTAGGCAATGAGCCTTTAACCAGCCCAAGCCAATGACCGCGTCGAACGGACACTTGTCCATGCCATAAAAGTTGAGCTCATGTGTGACAGTGCGGTTCTTGTCAAAGGTGACGCGCACACCTTTGACAGCATGTGTAGATGTGACAACCTCTTGGTTGCCCACCTGGGTCTGACAAGGGTTCTGCAGTTCCACTTGCTTCATTCCCAGCCCCCCCTTACGAATCCCGTTAGGAGAAAAGAAGTTAGTGGTTGAACCACGATCAATCAGCACGCGGATGTATCGACGGTTAATGAGTAGTTTAAAGAAGGTTAGCTCCACGCTCCCTTGAACACGGCGTTGCTGCTTGAGCTGCAGCCAGTGTTCCACGTGGGCGTGGAAGTCGCCTTCCCGAGACTCCTCCCAAGGCTCAGTGTAAAGCTCATGAATTGCAGCAGCCTTGGTTTCAGCGTCGTTCCACGCTTCAAGAGTGGGCAGTTGATCAAATTCAGGCTCATTGAAGGGACCTGCAACTGATGTTCCAGCTTCCCTTGTTGTAGGGAGTGTTGAGGACTCCTCTACGCCCTTTTGTTGTTTCCCTGAAGTCTGAAACAGCCCTGCACAGCATGCCCCAGCTTTTGACAATGCAGGCATATGCGCAATCTAGATCTTCTTTCCCATTCTTTCTAACTGATTCGGAGGGCTTCCCAAGGCTTGGTAGATGCGTCCTTCGGTTTCTTAGGGATCTTTGCATTCTTTGGGAGGTGGATAACGGTTCCCTTACCTGAACCACGGTTAGGCCCCTTGTTTGAAGCAGTCTTTCTAAAAGCATTCAACTTTTCATCTTCGTTGACGTCAGACTCAATGGCTGATGTGGAACAGCCCGTATCGGAGTCCGGCTCTAGATCGTCATCTAGAGACAGATCATCCGCATAGGACTGATCTTCAGCCTCCCGATGATCATGCAGTGCAAGCTGGTTGCTGCTTCCAAACCGCTTGCGTTGTGGTTTCCCACCTGCAGCGGGCGCCTTCTTCTGCCTGGCGAGGTCCTTGGCTTCTAGGTTGACTAGATCCGTCATGAGCTCTTGCCAGGTGGTGTGGTCTTTGAGTGCCAACAGGGAGAGATATTCTTTGGGGGCCACTCCCATGAATACATCCATACAAGACACGTTTGTCATTCCCAAATCTGGAGTAGTGAACAGACCGGTCAAGTGTTGTTCCAAAGCCTGCATGGAGGATCTCCATGTTTGGCCCTTGAGGGCCTCAAGCTTCAGCCTAGCCTTGAGCGCAGCATGCTTGTCTTGGTACCATGCGAGGAGAAGGTCCTCAAGGGTGCGTACAGGGGTTACCTTCAGCCACTCTGTCAGGTCAATCCTTTCATAACCTGCAGCAACAGCTTGGAGCTCGATGTGGTTCCGTACGGCGGGCTCGGTATTCGTCCCCATGATCATACTTCGGTCCTCTTGCGGTGTCCGCATGACCTCGAAGTATGACCGCATGGAACTAATCCAAGAGGTAATGTCCGCCTTTCCGTCGTACTTGGATGGCAGCGTGGCCGCCCGCTTGTCCAACATGGGACCGCTGTACTGAACGTCAGTAAGGACTGTGGCGTTTTGGGCTGACGTCCCTGCAGTTGGGACTATGACCAGCCCAGAACTGTCGGCGCTGCCGCTCGAGGAGCTGGCACCGGTTCCTGCGCTTGCCACAGTTCCACTTGCCCTTGTCGTGAGGACGGTGTTAGATTGAGAGACTGGGACTACCGCAGATCGAGGGTTAGGAGGGCGGGGGACAGACAGTTGAGACTGTTTGAGGCTGGTTATCTCAGCCTGCAGCTCTTGGCTTCGCTGCTCTAGTGCTGTCACACGGGACTCAAGATTTTCCAAGGTCCGCAGTCGAACCAAGGCTGCTACGGCAACAACTAGTTCCTCCTCGAACCGGTCAGCATTGGCTTCCGGGATCCGAAGGAGAGCCACCTGATCAGCAATATGGCGGCTCTAGCTGCTGCCTCTGCCTCCCTTTCCCTCTGTATGGCATCATCATGCAGTTTCTGGAAAAACGGTCTTTCGCTCTCATCTGTTGCATCCAACATGCCCTGCCATTGGGCAGATGTGATGTTTGCCATGCCGGAGGAAGGGGTGTCAGTAGATCTCTCAAGAGGGGTCCGCTCTCTCCTGACGTTTGGACGAACACTCCTCTTGCCCCTCCTCACACTCTCAAACAGAACACCTTCTCTCTCCCTTTCTTCTCTTTTCGCTGCCTGCGGACACGTCTCGATGTCGAACATAGATAGTTCACATGAAAGAAACAAACTGAAAGTCACACAGAGAAGAAGGTAGAACTCCTCGCTGGAGCGGCGAATCATTTGGACTTAGAGAATGGCACCCAGCAGAATAAAAAAAAAAAAAAAAAAAAAAAAAAAAAAAAAAAAAAAAAAAAAAAACGGAAGAGAGGACTGATTTATAGAACGGGCCCGATCAGATCAGCTGGAGATCCCCTCTTGTCTAACCTGACAAGGGACTTGCATCACAATAAATCAGCCGAAGAAAACTAATTGCAGCAATGGAGATTTCGAGGGGTGCAGACGGTCGCTGAGTCAGACGAGGGGCAGTATGTGATAACAGGCGGTAAGACCAGTCAAGATCCCCTTGAAAGGAATGCCCTTGCTAGCCGTATGTCCCCCAAGTTCAGCGCAGCAAAGAGATGCACAGGCGGCAACAGATTTGGGCCCGAAAGGTCCTGTCCCGTTGGGTCTGGTCCCACTGAGTCCCAAAAGGTCCCAAGTAGGTCGCGGACCAGGTCCAACGAGACAGGGGTACCAGGTCAGACCCAAACTGTCTCTATCGAACTGAAAAGGAAAAGACAACTTCCAGCAAGAACTTACCCCTACTACCATTCATAAATGAAAAGACATTGCACCGTAGAAAGATATGTCATTTAGAGCAGATACATCATCCATCCATCCATCAGGTGAGAAAGCAATCCACAAGCTCACACACACAACCAAGACCGCAGAGGAGAGGAAGAGAGCCCAGCACACCCCCAACAGGCCATGAAGTACCAAGCAACCTCCCACGGGCATACCCAGGTCACACGACACTTACCTGTGAGGCCCGACCTCCAAAGATGGATAACGACTCACTCCCCTCTCATATAAGTCCTCCTGACCCCTAGCTACCACTACACGAAGTGTCCTAGCATGACTAAGAGGGCCTTCCTACACCCCTGTTGCAAAGCCGGATCCCTCGTCGATGCCTGAAGACCAAAGTAGCAAATTGCAGCAATCCGATGCAGATATGGCAGCCTCCGATCAAGTCTCCCTCTTGAGGGGAAGCCCAAACGTCACTCAACGTCTTCCTGAAGTCCAGATTCCAGGTGCGAGTACCTCTCACTCTCTACTCCCTCTCGCTTGCTCCAATCAGCCTCCTTTGTGTCTCGCCACCCCATCCATTCACTCAGTCAACCTGGTCAGGTCAAATGTCGACCCAACATGACCTAACCAGGTGGGCGCAGCATCCACATACCTCACTGCCCCACTTACCCTAACTTCCAACCCTAATCCGAGATTAGGTTTGCCCTAACCTAACTCGGAATTAGGTTTAGGGTGACTAACACCTCTCGCCAGCAAGTAAGTCTGCTCCAATACCAATTGTTACGATCCTGGTCATTTCCCAAGTGCAAATTCACAATGAAAGACAATGCCACCCAATTGCGAAAGAAATGAAAGCACTTGCAAAGAGATAAAGACCGTAGGAGAGAGATGGTGGAAGAAGAAGAAAAAGAAGAAGAAGAAGAAGAAGAAGAAGAAGAAGAAGAAGAAGAAGAGGAAGAAGAAGAAGAAGAAGAAGTACACCAGCAAGACCAATGACAATTTCCCCCTTCTCTCTCCACCTTCCTCCTCCTCCTTCAATCCGCCAATCTTATTCTCTCTCAATAATAATAATAACAATGAATGGATGAACCAGAATCAATATCCGAAGTTCCCTCTTACTGCTGACTCAACTCACAACAACAACAACAACAAGCCCACCATAGCTATGGCTTCCCTCCTTCAGCCTTCCCTCTCATGCATAGGCTATGGCGGACTGATGAGGGCCTTGCCCTTCTGTCCAAAAGACAACACAAAGCAGCTATGATGCTGCGCTGATGCCCACAGGACAACCCAAGAGCAGCTATGCCGCTGCTGACTGGTCCGCCATGCCTGACCCTGCCTCGAGCTTCCTTGTGCAGCGCTACCCCAACTGGGGCCTTCCAGATGCAGCGCCCAACCATGTGATGAAGACGGTGTCCACCATAGCCAAGTTAGTGCCCTGCCACTCCCCTACCATGCCCCCTTCTTCCTCCTCCTCAAACTGGGTTGCTCGCCATAGCCAGGCTGAGCTCCCAACGGCCCTTCTTCCTCCGAGCAGCACTATACCTCCAGCGCTGCGATCCAGCAGCATGTCGCCAATCCTTGCACAACGCAAATGAGCTCTTTGCTCTTCCTGAAGATATAGCGGCCTACCGGCCTCCTGGGCGGTACTTCCTAGGCCGAGCGGCCTCCCAGCAACCGGTACCTCCTCCCTTTCGGAGGGAAACATCATTGCAGGCTCTGCTATCCTTCGCACAGGCCCTAGACCCGGGCTACTTGGACTGGTACCGGCCTACCTCTAACCTACCGCTACTGAGTGTTTTTCCTGCTGCAATCCCTCAATGCTACGGCCACAGTTAAGTACCGGCCCTGAGGGCCCAATGAACTAGCAAGTGCCCTTGCGGGCCACACACACTCAAGCCAACCAGCACTCAGACAGGCACGGCCACACACACACTCAAGCCAACCAGCACTCAGACAGGCATGGAGTCCAGCAAGCGTGGACACATAGACTTAGTAGCAAGCGGGAAACTCAGCAGGGCATTCAATCTATGGCCAAAACTCAGAAATCAGCTGTGTGTTTCAGTCCATGTTTGGACGGGTCATCACACTACCCCCCCCTCAAGAGCGAGGTCCCTTCGAGCGAGTAACTCATTCTGAGTCCTCGACAAACGCATCGTACGCAAGCAAGGCAAAGAGGTTCCTAGAATACCCCGTCGCAGTAAGCCTTGCGGAGATCTTAGGAGTAGCGTCAACTGCAATTTGTCGCTCGTAGGCTTTAACAACGCGTGGTGCGCTGCGTAGCAGTTCCTGCTTGGAAATCCAGTACGGATCGCCCAACGGGTGATACATGAAGTGAACCTGGTACTGTCAGTTGCGTCCCTTCCCTACGTGCTGTTTAATTCTGTCTATCTCATGCCCGCCTTTAATTGCACGAGGGATCATGTCTTCGTGATAATCGAACGTCTTAGCGTCACGGTGGAGGTACAGTTTTGATGCATGGAACACGGGGTATGTGAGCAGATGGGCTGGCACATCAACTACGTACAAAGGGCCAAAGTGATCTTCGCCAATCACATCCAAAACTTCCCACGGACCATAGTAGAGTGGGAGAAGTTTGCGAGAGACTCCCTCTTCTTCTGGAAATTCAGACATTTTGACCCAAACATAGCTTCCTACCTGAATATTCGACGGTCGGCGCCTTTTGTTTGCATGATGGAACATGGCGTGCTGTCGCTTGGTCATTGCTGCAATGGCAACTTTGAGCAAGCGATCATACTTGGCCCTGAAGCCAGGCCTGCCGGGTGTTAAGCCAGTTGGCTCTTTAGGGAATAGGTAGGAGAGCGGATTATGGATCTGCAAACCGTAATGCAACCTGTTGGGTGTCATGCCGGTGGCGGAATGGACGGAGTTGTTGTACAACCCCTTAGAGGAAAACAGCTCTTCGTCCCATGTTTCCTGATCCGGAATAATCAAGGCACACAAAAGTTGAAACACAGTCTGGTTAATCTCCTCATCCAAACCATTGGCTTCGGGGTGTCGGCCAGATGTCATACACAGCCCGATCCCTAGTTGCGCCGATCCCGATCGCTCACAAGAGTCTTAGGGGTTCCAAACTGCAGAATGTACTTCTGTTTGAGCTCACGGATCACCAGTTCCGTTGCAGCGTGAGATGGCAAAGGAATCAGATTAAGGAACTTAGAGAATCGGTCAACAATCACCATGACTTGTGAGTAGCCATTCTCACGTACCTTTCCCAAGTCGGTGAAAACGATGGAGACGGACTCCCTGGGACCTTCGGGAATGGGAAGGGGTGTGAGTAGCTCCATGGGCTTTTGTCTGCATGGTTTGATTCGTTGACAAACTTGACATTCAGCCACAAACTTTTCAGCAGTCCCTTTCATGCCAGGCCAATCAAACTGTCTCAACAGATTTGCGTACGTCTTTGCCATGCCGAAGTGTCCGCTCCGACCATGGGCCAAATCCAAAAAATGTGTGCGGAGAGGCTCATGGTTGGGCACACACAAGCGGTCGTGGTTCCCATAGCGACTGAAAATCAGTCCTCCATATTCGTGAAAATCAGGCTGACTACGAGGATCAGCCCGCAGCTGCTCAAGGATGAGGCTAAATTCCAGATCCTTGGCTATATGCTCTACGAGCTCCTCCTTCAGTTTCTTCCGGAGGTCGTAGGATTTCACAAGGCAAGTCATGTACTCAGGGTGGCAAGACAATGCGTCAACGACTCGATTATAACAGCCCTTTTTGTGTCTCAACTCAAAGTCAAAGATGTCAATTTCATGGAACAAGGGAATTAACGTAGGGGACAGGGTACTTTGCTCCTTGATCCACTTCAGAGTCTCATGATCTGAGAACACTTTGAAGTGGCGTCCCAAAAGATAGTGCTTCCAATGATCCAAAGCTCTACGCAGAGCATAGAGCTCGTGCGTGTAGGTGGAATTGGCTACCTTTACGTTGGGCATGCGTTTGCTGTAGAATTCGAGCGGCCGCAAGCCATCGCCGTCATCTTGCTGCAGCACTGCGCAGATTCCATACTGACTTGCATCCGTAGTAACGACGAATGTCAGTTTGGGATCTGCAATGCGAAGTACTGGATAACTTACCAAGGCTTCTTTCAAAGCTTCAAAGGCGTTCGTGCACGCGGTGTCCCAAGAATAGGGAACATTTTTGCTTGTCAACAGGGACAATGGACGAGCAACAATAGAGAAGCGGGGCTCAAACTTCCGATAGTATGACGCGAGACCAAAGAAAGCGCGCAGTTCGCGGATGTTCGCGGGCTGAGGCCAATTGCGTATAACTTCAACCTTGGTTGCCTCAGGCTCTAGGTCTGCAGCAGACAACTGATGCCCAAGATATATGACGCTATCCTTCCTAAACTCAATTTTTTCTAGGTTGAGATGAAGTTGCGTCTTCTTGAGGATACTGAGCACTTTCTCGAGGTGCTTGAGGTGTTCCTCAATGGATTTACTGAAGATTAGTATATCATCGAGGTATACCACCACGAACCGGCCAATTTGTCCGCGGAGGACCTTGTCCATGAGGCTTTGGAAGGTGGTCGGTGTGTTCGTGAGACCGAAGGGCATTACAGTAAACTCGTAAAGCCCATTGCGTGTTTTGAACACTGTCTTGTGCTGGTCCGCAGTATCGACTTCAATCTGGTGGTAGCCAGACTTGAGATCGATTTTGGAGAAGACCTTGCACCCACCTGCGGCATCAAGCAAGTCATCTATGCGGGGCAATGGATAGGCGTTCTTTCTTGTGATGCAGTTTAGACCACGATAGTCAATACACATGCGAAGTTTGCCTCCTTTCTTCGGAACAAACAAAACAGGAGCACCAAATTCAGACTCACTAGGCTTGATCCACCCTTTGTCAATCATGTCGTCAATCTGTCGTCGGAGTTCCTCCAACTCGCCGGGTCCCATTCGGTATACGCAGCCCTTTGGAGGAACAACACCCTCGACCAACTCGATGGTGTGTCGAACCGATTGTGTGGGGACTCCACGTGGCTCGGCCAGAACTTCTGGGAACCGATCGAGTAGGTTTTGGATGTTTCGTGGAACCGGTGTAACAGTTATTGTAGTAAGTTTAGTGTCCTCACACCTTGCCGACCCACAAAACCGTAAACCTCATAAAGAGGAACAGGAAATCTGTGCTAGGTTCCTACCAGATTTCCCTATGCCCCTCTAACTCAATCTGCTGTACCACATTGTGGTCTTACCTCACGAGTTCCCACTTCTTGCATTCAAATCCCCTTTCGGAGAGTCAGAAATGTAGCCAAACAGTTCTTATAGTAGGTTTAGTGTCCGCACACCTTGCCAACACACAAACCGTAAACCTCATAAAGAGGGACAGGGAATTCACAAAATATGCAAAAAACTTGTAGAAAGAAAGTTTTCTCAGTTAAAGAAGAAGAAGAAAAAGAAGAAGAAGAAGAAAGAAAGAAAGTTGTCTCAGTTGCCCTTCAGGACATCCCTTAAAATCGGAACAATACACAGAAGATCAGCATGGCCCCTGTCCAACGATGAAATGCATAAAACGAGAAATGGCTAGGGAGATTCTTATACCGGCCGCGCACCCGGGCCTGACGCCCGGGGTACCCAGGCGTGCAAAAAAAAAAAAAAAAAAAAAGTTTTTCTTTTTTTTTTTGGTTTTCTGTGCTCTCCCAGAGGACTCCAAATCCGGGCTCATTTCATTTTTTGCGAGTTGGCTGTCAAGGGGGGGGGAGGGAGGTATAAATTGGTTTTAAAGGGGCTAAACGGGTACCTTTGTATGATTCAGTTATTTTCTTTTTTATCTCCGATTCTGTGAGGAATTATAATGTGACCCTCAGCAAAAGTCATTTGTATTTCAATCCTACACAACATATTTTTTTCTGGCATTTTTTGAGTTCTGCGAGGATTGAGCCCTCAAAGGGGGGCCTTGCCGACATGCATATGTTCTGGGATTAGGCGCCCAGGCACAACATATTTTTTTCTGGCATTTTTTGAGTTCTGTGAGGATTGAGCCCTCAAAGGGGGGCCTTGCCGACATGCATATGTTCTGGGATTAGGCCCCCAGCAAGCCTTGTGCCCGCCCTAAGTGAAGGCGGGCCAGAATATCCACAGGAGACCTTCATTCAGCATTTCACGAAGTGGGTATCAGACAGTTGCCGCACGCCAGTTGGTGGAGTGCATCGTGAGCCTCAGACTGCTGCAAAGCAGTTGAGCCCAGGGCCTCGGGTGGTTGAGCCCTGGGCGAAGGTCTGACAGGCTGACACATCACACATTGGTCCTCTGGCCTCAGAAAAGCGGTATTTCGTCGAGGCCGAGGAAACCAATGGGAAACCGGTACAGGGACTGAATCTGGACTGGGGGCCTAGCACAAGGGGCGCAACTGTATTACCTGGGCCCCACCTGCATTGGGCCTGGGTACAGGTACTGGGGCCCAGACGCAGGCTCGAGGCAGACCGCCCACACGCAACACTGGCATATAGGCAGAAGAGGCGAGTGGGCAGGGATCTTGGCCAATGCAGGCATTGCGGGCACGCTGCTGCATTGTAGCGCTAGCACTTGCGCTGCGCAGTGGCTGAGAGAGACAGGCTAGCGCTGAGCGGTAGAGCGCTGCCTGGGCGCAGGGCGCTGGTGGCCATAGCCGGGCTGCCTGTGAGCGCAGAGGAGGTGAAAGGCGGAGGTGAAGGGCGCTGTGTGGGATAACAAGGGAGAGTGAGGGTGAAGAGAGAGACGTACCTGGTGGAGAGGAGGTCGGCATTGGTGTCGACGTCATCACTCGTTGGTCGTCAAGTTGTCTGGTTGCTTCCATGCTGTAGTTGTAGTATTAGGCTGTAGAGTAGATAGGGCGCCTGGCGCCATTCAAGAGAGAGAGCTACATTGGGTTATGCTGTTGGTGTTGCCCGATTGGGCTTGGACATTGACTCACGATTCTGCTGTATCGTTCTCAAATGGATGGTTACTTGGTTCCATTGTGCTATCTGCTCTTGCTTTGACTACTTGGACTTCAGTGTGATTTTGCAATTTGGATTTCTGTGCTTCGTCCATATTCATGTTCCTTGCATTTTGGTATCGGAGCCGGTTTGATTCGCCACTTACCTTGGTGCGCTGGCGTTATACAGACTTGGTGCGACGTCGGGCCATATTAGGCGCACGACCTGGGTAGAGAGGTGTGCGCCGGAAAGCTATACGGCGAGGGAAGCCGTGGTGACAGGCGGAATGTATGATTGGTGATGAGAGCGTGCTGATGTGGCATTCGGCTGAGGTGGCACCGCATTGCGTTGTGGGTGGTACCGAGGCTACGACCGGTCATCAAATGCACACTCAGCTCAATTGGTGAAAAATCTGTGGTTGGGGGCAGCTATCTCCAGGTACGTTGTTCCCTTACCTTATCTACTCTCTCAATCTCTTCTTACCGCGAGGAAGTGAGTCCAACTTGAGAGTCCTCTCTTTTGGTGAGGTGTCGTGTGTGCGCTACCTTGAGAGTCGACAATCTTCACGGTGAAGCATCTGGAAGGAGAAAGGCCAGTGCCTCTGAAGGGCCCTGGTCGAAGCACATGGGTCACGGTCACCATGCCAACCCAATGGCATTAGTACACACATGCGATGGCTGCTTTGTCCATGAGGGCACTTTGCTGCGCTGATAGAGGGGTGTGCGGACTGAACAGGCTTATGCAGACGCTCCCAGACCGTCTATAAACATTTCTGGATGCGGTGCCGATCTGATACTGGCTGTGATCGTCGTCCTGACTGCGACGGAGACAAATGGTTAACGGGGACCCCCATTTTCAGGCCCTGGGTAACGAGTCCAAAACTGAAATTAGGGTTTCAGGGTCAAATTTTATGGGTTTTTTTTTTTTTTTTTTTTGCCTGTTCTTGTTTTGGTTCAGGTTGGTGTGTGCTAAATTTTGTGTCATTTGGAGAATTGTAATTTCCTCTGTTAAGATTTCTGAAATTTCTCAAGATTTCTGAAATTGAGATGTTGGCGAAATTTCATGAAAATGCCCTTTTGCCTTGCTGTTTTATATGTTTTTTATTGTTTGTTTTTGGATTTTTTTTGCAGTTAGGGTCTTGTTAGACACTCCTAAAAGAATCCTAAATTTTTTAGGACGAGTCCTAAAGGATTTTTAGGATTTTGTGCGGCGTCGTTACAAGCAATCCTAAAAATCATCTTTTAGGATTCGTCCTAAAAGGTCTCCCGCAGCCTGTTTTCATATGCATATACACAGCCGCGTCGCCAATGTCCGTCCATTCCTGGCTGGTGTACGTGGTACCTCCACCAACGGCTACCGTTCGTGGCCGTTGCCCGCATCGCCCGCAGAAGACCTCCGATGTCCAACCACTGACCCCGACGGACCGCTTCTGCACCAGCAACAGGTGACATGCACGCGATGCAAAGAGTCCGTGAAACGCGGGAATCCTAAATTTTTCAGTAGGTCGGGGGCTACTGGAAAATTTAGGACGATTTTGCCTGGGGAATCCTAAATCCTTTAGGACTCATCCTAACGCCGTTTTCACATTTTCGATCTCAAAATTGGATTTAGGATTGCGTGCAACCAAGACGCAATCCTAAAAACGGGCACTTTTAGGAGTGTCTAACGAGACTCTTAGTTAGTATGGTCTCCACTCTACGAATTGGTGGCAAGTTTGATTAAAATGGCCCTTTGGTTTTCATATAAATGGCATGGCAAGTGGTCTGAAAATTAGGGTCTCCGTTAACTTTCTCTCGTAAGTGAACTAATCATGATAGAACTAAACTATGTTTACGATCTTTTGTGAATGTTGTAGGCTGCCACTTGATCGGTTGAGTAGGGGACCTTCCGGACACATTTATTTTTAGAAAATTAGGCACCGGTCAGACACATGCTATGGCAGGATTCCATTAGGGAGTTGTAGTGCAGATAATGTTTGCCTAACTGATCAGCGGGTCAGACACCGATGAGGGTAGAGTTGACGATGTGAGACTGACACGTTCGAGATCTATTAGGGTCCCGCACGTGTTTCAGACCTAACAACCGGGAGACGAAAGACGACTTCGTGCCGAAAATAGAGCCCATGCTCTTGCAGCAGCTAGGGAGGCAGCAAACGCCGCAGCTAGGGAACAGGCTGCAGCAGCAGCCAGGGCAGCAGCAATGGCTACCGCAGCAGCATCCTCTGCTGCATCCTCGTCTGGGACCCTGTTGGGAATGCCTACAGGGCCCACGGGCACTTCCGGGTCAGTAGGTTCTAGTCAGACCACAAGTCAAATGGCGGGCTCGCAGTTAAGCCCGTTGACCCCACGCGGCAGGGAGCTCCTAGAGCTCCAACAGGTCGAAAGGATCAGTGCTTGGTTGGAGAGGGAACTGAAGCAAGCTACCGACAGAGAAAAGGAGATTAAAAATAGAACAGCCAAGCTTGATACGTTAGAGGCAGACAAAGCTGCGCTAGAGGGTWTWGATGAGTCACCCACGTCTGACCAGATGAAAGTGTTGAARAAYAGTGTAYTGTYGCTSMATGCGCATGTGGACAGCAGACTGGACTTCATGCAGAACTCYTTSGACCAGATCTTGGACCTTTTACAAAGGCCAGGATTTCGGTCAGCAGCACAGTCGCCGTTGCCGTTAACGACGATGTCCGGCCCCTTTCCGGTACAAGCTGGCACACAGCCAAGTGGTACGTCTGCAGCAGCCGCACAGACTGTTGCTTCTTCTTCTTCTGGGTCAGCGGTGGTAGCTACACCATCACCGCAACAACCTGTACCTCAACAAGGACAGCAGCAAGGTCATTGGTACCCAAAGACCCCTATGAAACCACCCCTTGCCTTCTCAGGAGAGAAGAAGGACGAGGAACTCAACACATGGTTGAGAACGGTTCCAGTATGGGTAAAGGCAAAGAGGACGTTGCAGGAGGAGGAGGTGATTACTGCTGCATCTTACCTTGAGGGTAAGGCAGCCAAATGGCTGGATGGATTAGTAGCAAAGGCCGGGTACGGATGACGCATGGCAGGCTGGGCTAAGACCATTACGTTAGAAGAATTCTTAGACATGGTAGAAGCTTGCTGGCATAATCCACAGCAGGCACAAATTGCCACTGATGCGATGCTCAGACTAGACCAACGAAAGTACAAGCCAGTCAGAGAGCTAACGTCTACCGTAGAGAGCCTCATCGTCGTCCCCGGCATACGCTATGATGACCAGGTCTTATTGACCATGTTTGTGAGATGTCTGCCAGAGAATCTCATAAACTTGCTGGCCAGCGAGGCTCGCCTCGAGTATCATTCGTTTGAGACCTTCTCTAGAAAGGCCTTAGATCTAGAGGCTACTCTAGGAAGTGCTCAACCGACTCCAGTAGACGTGAGGAAGAAGAAGGGTCCACAGGAATGGAAGAAGAAGGGTCCACAGGAATGGAAGAAGAAGGGGAGTAAATTGATGATGGTTGAGTCCGATGGGACTCAAACTGAGATCGAAGAGCTCACAGACCTGTTGGATAGTTCAGAGTACGACGGCGAGGAGATCGCTGAGGGTCACACCCTCGCCGCAGTAGTAAAGACTAAGACAGGTGGCCGAGGGAAGGGCCATCAAAAGAGTCAAGGGTTGGCCGCCTCCAATCAGGCCAAATTCGCTGATTGGGTCAAGGCAGGTCTTGATCAGGAAGTGTGGCGGGACCGTAGAGTGCGTGGTGCTTGCATCACCTGTGGTGAATACGGACACACCCAGTACAAGTGCAAGAACGCAAAGGTCACGCAGAAGATACCCCCTAAGGTAGGGGTACCTTCTTCCTAGGCTTCTAGCTCGGGAAACATGTGAGGCCGGTGGAAGTTTTAGCTGCTTCTACTCATGGTGAAGTGGGCCAGATACCCTCCCCACTTCATGAGAAGTCTATAGCTAATGACTGTTTAGTCACCCTGCAGACTCATCCAGACCAAACTGTGCTCTGTACGTTGGATGTGTCTGATGCCTTAGAAGATTTAGAAAGTGAGTGGTCAAACAAGGACCCTCGCGAATCTTGGGTGGCACTAAGAAGAGGTCCTAGAGGGGAACATTTCGYTGTGGAAGTTGCTRTAGGAGACCGCAAATGTGGTGCCTTCATAGACATCGGCTCCACACGGAATTACATAAGCCGCGCCTATTTGGAAAGGCTGCACCTAAAGGACCGGGTACACCACCTTAGTAGACCAGTAGCATCTACTTTGGCCAATAAGGAGCGCATGATTGTCAYAGACTATATCAAGGATGTAGTCTGTACCTTCTCCTATGGAGGAGGGGAACTTAATCACAAGATTTCGTTCCTAGTTAGCGACGACTTACCGTTTGATATGTTGTTAGGAATGTACTACCTCGAGGTTGCTAAGCCTCAGTTTGACTGGGACAAGAAGGTGCTAAAACATAAGTTGCCTAATGGAAGGACGGTGAGACTGACTAAATTCAAAGCCAGTAGTATAATCGATACCTATGGCTGCTTGTGTGCATCAGCGTTCTATAACTACTATAAACAGAACCAAGAGGAGGGTATGTACCTTGTGTATGTCTCTGAGAAAGGGGAGGCCATTAAAACACCCCCAGAGATAGAACACGTCGTTGCTAAGTTCCCTGATCTGTTCACAAAAACTACAGGAGTCGTAGAAAGGGAGGTTGTCCACGCCATAAAAATCATTCCAGGAAGTAAAACCCTAAAGGGAAGGATCTATAGGCTGGCTCCGGCCGAGTTGGATGAACTTCGGCGACAACTGAAAGAGCTGACAGAAAAGGGATGGATCCGACCGAGTACTTCCCCCTACGGATCTCCAGTGTTATTTGTACCGAAGAAGGGGGGTATATTGAGGATGTGCATTGATTACAGAGGCCTCAATGCCATCACAGTGAAAAACGCAGAGCCTCTACCTCGCATAGACGAGCTATTGCATAGGGTGCAGGGATGTAAGTACTATAGCAAGATAGACTTAAAGTCCGGCTACCATTAGATTGCAATAAGACCTGAGAATCAGCATAAGACTGCTTTTCAGACCAGATACGGTCTGTATGAGTTTGTAGTGATGCCCTTTGGCCTTTGCAATGCACCGGGTACATTCCAGCATGCCATGAATAGGATCTTCCATGACCACTTAGATAAGTTTGTCGTTGTCTATCTWGACGATATTCTTATCTTTAGTAAGTCTATCGAGGAGCATGCACAGCACGTTGAGACTGTACTTTCACTCCTGCGACAACACAAGTATAAGRTCAACCTAGAGAAATGTGAGTTTGGACGCACTAAGATCTTATACTTGGGTCATGAAGCATCCGCGGAAGGTATTAGGCCGGAAGATGCGAAGGTGGATAGTATCAGGGACTGGCCACGACCTCAGACTGTTACTGAGGTCAGATCTTTCTTAGGAATGTGCGGCTACTATAGGAACTTCCTAAAGAACTATTCTACAGTCGCCTCTCCTTTCACTGATCTAACTCGACTTGAGACACCGTGGGAGTGGAGTGATGAGTGCGAGGCTGCTTTCAAACGATTGAAGCATGCACTCATGAATCATGAGGTTCTCATGGTGTCCGATCCTCAGAAGCCTTTCATTGTAACTACTGACGCAAGCCAATACGGCATTAGCGTAGTGCTGGCTCAACAGGATGGGAAGAAGTTGAGGCCGATTGAGTACATGAGCAAGAAAATGACATCAAAGAAACTGGCAAAGTCCACCTATGAAAGGGAACTCTATGCTCTCTACAAAGCACTTGTCCATTGGAGGCACTTTCTATTGGGACGGTTCTTCTATTTGAGAACTGACCATCAGACCCTCAAATGGATCAAGACTCAACCGGCTCTCTCTGATGCACTCAAGCGATGGATTGAAGTCATAGATCAATATGACTTCAAGCTAGAGTATCTGAAGGGAGAGTATAACAAGGTTGCAGATGCGCTATCACGTAGGGCAGATTACCTAGGGGCGCTAGTTTATGAGTTTGGTGTATCTGAGGAACTAACTCAATCGCTGGTGGGAGCCTATCAGGAAGACCCTGTCACGATGGACATCATACGCAAGCTTCAGGCAAAAGAAAAGGCCACAGAAAATGAGTTTGTGATAGTGGACAGGCTTCTCTTTCTTGATAAGGCCGGATTTAAAAGGTTAGTTGTTCCATCTAGTGAGAGTCTGCGCAGTTTATTTCTTGGAGAATGTCATGACGCAACTGGACACTATAGCTATAAAAAGACAAGTGTCAATCTAGTACAACGATTTTGGTGGCCCGGATTGCTAGATGACGCAAAGAAGTATGTGGAGACCTGTCAGGTCTGTCAGCGGGACAAGCCGTGAACCCAAGCACCGCTTGGGTTGCTGAAGCCCTTACCTATCCCCGCTGGTCCAGGATAGTGTTTCCATGGATTTCATGGACACCCTGGTGACCAGCAAGAGTGGCAAGAGGCACATCTTTGTCATCATTAGACCGATTCACCAAGTATGCTAGACTAACTGCCATGCCAGAGACCGCAAGAACTGAATACGTCATCAAGTTGTTTATGGACAACTGGGTGCGCGATTTTGGATTACCAAAGTCCATCGTCACTGACAGAGATGTCCGCTTCACAAGTGAGTTGTGGAAGAAGACTGCTGAGCAATTGGGCAGTCAACTTCAGATGACTTCCGGGAATCATCCCGAAGCAAACGGACAGGCCGAGCAGATGAACAGAGTTGTACAACACCTGCTGAGGCACTACATCAAGCCCAACCAGGATGACTGGGATGAGAAGTTGCCTCTCATCGCCAGCCTGTACAACAACGCTGTACACAGCAGTACCGGCGTTAGTCTTAATCAGCTACACTTGGGATGGAAGCCTAGATCAGCTCTGGACTTCCTCCTACCTGAAAACCGACCATCTGCAACTCCAAGCACACTTGAGTATGGTGTGCAGTATGAGAAGTTGCTACAGCAAGCTGTCGAGCACATCAAGAAAGCTCAGCAAGCAATGATTGCTTCTGAGAACAAACATCGTCGACAGTCCTCATTTCAAGTGGGGTAACGTGTCTGGGTCAAGGCTAGTGAGCTAGGACAAGAATTTGGTATCTCTCGGAAACTAATGCCTCAGTATTTTGGTCCCTGGGAAGTCCTGGATATAGTGGGGGATGAGATGGATGGTCCTACCTATGTTATCCATATCCCTGGTCACTTGCGCACTCACCCTGTCTTTCATGCCTCAAAGCTTGCACCTTTCGCTGAGACAGATCAATTCCCTTCAAGGAGATCGATGCTGCCCCCAACCATGGATGGACAAGTGGACATCGACGACATTGTGGATCACAGAGACATGCCTGTTCCAAAGCCACTGGGTAGAGGAAGACCTCCCAARCCCAAGAGAGAATATCGCGTCAGATTCAGGCATCATACGGATCCAAAAGAAGATCGGTGGTTCACCAGAGAGGAACTGATTGACACAGCTCCTCAAGTGGTGGTAGAATATGAGAGGATGTTAAAAGGGAAGGCACCTGTGAAGTAAGCATCTCAGCGGACTTTCGAAGCTAAGGGGGATGGAATGTGAGGATTGAGCCCTCAAAGGAGGGCCTTGCCAACATGCATATGTTCTGGGCTTAGGCCCCCAGCAAGCCTTGTGGCCGCCCTAAGTGAAGGCGGGCCAAAATATCCACAGGAGACCTTCATTCAGCATTTCACGAAGTGGGTATCAGACAGTTGCCGCACGCCAGTTGGGTGGAGTGCATCGTGAGCCTCAGACTGCTGCAAAGCAGTTGAGCCCAGGGCCTCGGTTGGTTGAGCCCTGGGCGAAGGTTTGAGAGGCCGACACATCACGCATTGGTCCCTGGCCTCAGAAAAGCAGTATTTCGTCGAGGCCGAGGAAACCAATGGGAAACCGGTACAGGGACTGAATCTGGACAGCGGCCCTAGCACAAGGGGCGCAACTGTATTACCTGGGCCCCACCTGCATTGGGCCTGGGTACAGGTACTGGGGCCCAGTCGCAGGCTTGAGGCAGACCGCCCACACCCAACACTGGCATATAGGCAGAAGAGGCGAGTGGGCAGGGATCTTGGCCAATGCAGGCATTGCGGGCACGCTGCTGCATTGTAGCGCTAGCACTTGGGCTGCGCAGTGGCTGAGAGAGGCAGGCTAGCGCTAAGCGGTAGAGCGCTGCCTGGGCGCAGGGCGCTGGCGCCCATAGCCGGGCTGCCTGTGGGCGCAGAGGAGGTGAAAGGCGGAGGTGAAGGGCGCTGTGTGGGATAACAAGGGAGAGTGAGGGTGAAGAAAGAGACGTACCTGGTGGAGAGGAGGTCGGCATTGGTGTCGACGTCATCACTCCTTGGTCGTCAAGTTGTCTGGTTGCTTCCATGCTGTAGTTGTAGTATTAGGCTGTAGAGTAGATAGGGCGCCTGGCGCCATTCAAGAGAGAGAGCT
>BFEA01001029.1:234436-252762 GCA_003427395.1 Chara braunii
TTTATTTCCTTGGTCAGTTTCTTAACTTTCTTTSAACATACTAGGATTGTTTGTATTTCGATCTATGGTCTTTCTATTGATTGTAACTATCAGTTTTGTTTATCAATGGAAGAAGGGCGCTTTAGATTGGGACCATTGGTGCTGTGCATCATAAGGAATGCCATATGCAGTCAGACTGTAGAATTTTTTTCTTCAAGAAACGAAGAATTGAAACTCGAGCAGGTGCATCGACTTTTGTTGGGACAAATTCATAAATTTTGAAATTTCATGTGTTTTCTGTACCGGGATACTTACCCGAGGGCCATGACTGGACTTGGGCCACAGAAAGGATTGGCCTGCAGTTTGGATCCTAGAGGCATAGGACTAAAGCTTGTCCTAGCATTCACACATAGGTACAGAAGTAGGACAGACAAGGAGAAAGAGGTAAAATTGCAGGGAATCGGTGTGGGTTTTCCAGCAACATGGAGAGGCCCTGTATGCAGTAGGCTTACCWGTGGGTGTAATGATGGAACCGCACTGGCATGAGACTGGTGTGCTGTTAGGTACATCGGGTTTCAAGGGAGATTACAGTCTGCATTGAATCTACAATGATATTCCGCCTGTTTAGAGGGCTGGTAGGCTTGGAGGCAAGGCTGCTAGGACCTACAGCCACTGGTGAAGGAAGAGCTTGGCTCAAATGGTCATGCTGGTATATTCTCAGCAATCATCATACTGCTACGCCCTGAGGGTGAGAAGCGGAGCAGCTGGGAGTACAAGAGGGAGCTCGGAGGTAAGGAACTGCCATGGCTATGGAGGTGGAGTGGGATGCTGGAGAAGAAGGGTTTGGCTATGGAGATGGGGCCAACGTTCGGCCTGTAGAGGATCAGAGCTTCAGTTGACCAAGAGGAGGAAGACGAGGGCAACCATGATGGAGACTTACCTCTGGCTATGTTGGACTAAAGTCGTCACCCCTATGTGTGGCGACCCCAAAAAGACACTTTTAGGTTCTTCTGAGGGGAGACCACCCAAGAATGTGGCCATGCTGTGCTACCGTTCTCCCCCGAACATAACCCATATGCCTTGGATTCGAGTTCAAGAAGTTCGTTGGTTCGAATCAAGGGCTGTTCGAATAGAACGCATGTGCTTTGTATTCGAATTTAAGGGCTGTTCGAATAGAACGCATGTGTTGTATTTGAATAGAAAGCAACCCATGCGTTATACTCGTTTACAACGCATGTGTTATATTCAGGGGAAGACGGTCGGGGAGATAGAGAGTTCTTTTGTATGGTCTCCTATGCATCGTGCTTAAGTGGTCTGGATGGCATGCTGGACGTAGCAGTGCAACCAAGGAAATTAGAGCTGCAGCGTGTTCATTTTCAAGAGCATGTGCTAGGGATATCCACTTGGCATTGATTCTTGGTTCAATCATGTATTCTTTCTTTCTCACTGACCAATAAGGGAGGAGGAGGCAATATGAAGTTGATGTTATGGCAGAAAGATGCAGGCAAGTTGTCATTGCTCCTTTCCTCACTTGTTTCACTCTTTTCGCTCCAACTTTTCATCTGTGCTGCAAGTCATGTACGTGCCTTAAACTTTGAGTGCCACATCATGATTAAAACTGGGATCATCATGGTGTTAAAATCTCTCTGGCTGTGGCTGCCAGGCCTGATACTCGGACATTTATTATTTACTGTCGATTGGTTCTTTGTTTTGAGTCTTTGATCTCGGTTCTCAACAAACTGAGAAGGGGAGTCATGAGGAGGACGAGGAGCGGTGTCCAGATGGGGGAAAAGTTCGGAAAACTCTATTGTTGGAGCTTGATACTTTTTAATTTCTCATCTTTTTCCCCGATTGATCTTTTGGAGGCAATGCCATGTTGCATCCAATCTCAAGGTCCAAACATGTGTATTTCAACATGGGATACTGACGGATCATAACAGCGGCTTTCCACAGGTGATGCTCACCATATCTATCGTAACATGTGTGCAGGTCACCAACACCTTCATTTTAAGAGTAGAGATGAAGTCTGATGAACAGACACCATTCCACACTCCAAGAGAGACAAATGCTTCAGTAAGTGAGGGATGGAAGGAGAAGATTTACTCACAAWMTCCGAAGGTTGSTAAGCYTCMMWAAGCTTSGTGGAATTGAACCGTTAATTCTCWCATTATSMTYAAGGAAYCTGATTATTAATRCATGGAAGGACAACATATAACAAACACAGAGGCGGGTCAGACAGTTATTCACACCCCAAAATCCTCAGCAAAACTATCCCTGTCATTGACAAAAACCATCACTATGGAAGATCTGAAACACATGTAACAGGTACAAGGAATCACGATGTTAACACATGCACTACTTGACACGTAACAGGTACATGCAACCACCATGATCTCTAATAAACTTCTCTGAGCAAAGGCATGACGTTGAAACTCTGAACGCTTACAGTCTGACTCTGCAAATGGTAATTGCCACGTGACAATCTTAATGTGAAACAAGAGTGTGGTGGGAGCATTATGTGAGGATTATAATGTGAAGAGTGTGCTGTACATGATTTGAAACAATCAACTCCTACAGTTTAGTTATACAGTGGTAATTGCCATGTGAGGACCTTGATGTGACACATGGTGGCAAGCATGATGATTAGGATTATGATTCGAAGAACGAGCTGTGCCACTGACCAAATCTGCAAAAAACACAGTCATAGCCATCATCATCGCTTACTGTCCAGGTCTCAAGCAGGCAGCTGGCATATACATGGACAGGAAGTCAGGGCTGAATTCATGCTCGGTGTCAATAGTGAGCCCAGGACTTTAGAATCCACGCGGCACCAGATTGCCTGAGCAGGTACTTGTTCAAGGACCTAAACCTTTAGGAGACAATTCAATTCAATCCGAGATCATGGGATCTGGGGTGACATAAATGCAAACACCATGCTCGATCCACCTATCCAACTGTGATTACAGTCCTCACAATCATACCAATGCAACAATGGGTTAAAATTTAAGAATGCATATTTCTTTGATAGGAAAAAAAGAAAAAACATAACCCTACCTGGCTTAACATGAGTACCAGCACGATGCACACTTCCTGTTCAAAAATGAATCAGGGTGGCAATGCCAAAAGCATGAGCAGGACTACTACTAAATCAGAAAGTTTCACAAATGTGCATTGTGATCGACTGAATCCAGCAAGTTGACAGCATGAACTGATCAATCTTAACAGAAGGAAGCAATCAACCAATCAAGCAGGCGATGCAAAAAGAAACACTTGATTAAGAGGAGATCGGCCACGTTGGAACAAACTGGACAGAGGAGCTTGGCCTAGATGGAACAACCTTGATTACAAGCAGGAAAGTTAGTGATAAAACATCATCGAAGAGAAGACTTACTTTTCGTGAGGTGATAAAACATCATCGAAGAGAAGACTTACTTTTCGTGAGGTGATAAAACATCATCGAAGAGAAGACTTACTTTTCGTGAGCATGCAGGCCTTTGGGTGTCCCAACCAGGTCCAGGCAGCTCTTCCGACCCAGAGCACCTGGGTCCAGGTGGCTAAATTTAGTTTGGTCTTCCAGCCAACAAAGGGGCCCAATTAGGCCCAGAAAGCGTGGCAAACAAGATTCCTAAGAAGGGAGTCAGTTATGGACATTCGCATCATATCTCGCAGCACAAACTCAGATTTTGAACACAAGATGGGATGGAACCAAATTCACTGAAGCAGCATGGCCATTCGATTTACTATGCCTGAAGAACTAGGAAAGCAAGCACCATTCTCAAAAGCAGCATGCCACTTACAAGCCAGTCAAATTCATAAGGGCTCCAAGTTCTTGCGGGAGTGGACCGCTAAGCGAATTAGACCTCAAACTCCTGATTAAACAAAGGTCACCAACAAAACATACAAGCACCCATGTATCCAACCAAATTAATACACCTTAACAAGATCATCAATGCCCAAACAGATACTCACTACAGCACTTGTTCATACCCATCAGAGACGCATAACACAGATTAAGCTACACATTCCATTGCCAGCATAACAGCATCCTTCAAAAGATGCACATACTCCAATCAAATCACCAATATGTGCCCAGTCACCAACAAGACAAGCGAAGCGTGGATTCTCTCCATGCTTCATCCCATGTGACATCGCTTGGCTGACTGTTACACTTCGGGAAAGCGATGCCTGGATTTTTTCCAGCGTCGTTCGATGTGCTCTAAGTTTTATAATATATTGTGCTGCCAGGACATGCAGTTTGGGAAAGCACGGCGATGGAAATCTTGGCTGATTCCTGGCGGGATATGGAGTTGAAAAACGCTTGAAAACTCTGAAATTTAGAGCTTTTTAAGTTTCTTGTGAAGCTACGCCGTGCTTTCTTGGTAGGCGCATGAGCTTTCTTGATGAGTAGGCACGTTTTTGGGAACAGAGATTCTCAAACTGCGCATTTATTTAGTAATTTGACATTTTGTTTTCCAGTCGAGCTGATGTCTGCGTTTTCCCCAGTGCATTGGCACTGGGAGTTTGCCCGATGACAAGTAGAGCGGGCACAACCGGGTAGGGACAGGGAAACGTACAAATGGATTACAGGGGTTGACGCAGCATCAACTTACGGCAAGATCAGCATGTGCGGCATAATTGTGTGAGAGAAAAGACCACCGCCCTTTCTTTTCGGAAAAGTACTCGAGTGGACTCACCCTCCTGAGAGAGAGCAGTTCCATTGTCCGGGCCGCCGAAATGCGTAGAGGGAATCTGTGTTTGGTGGTGAAGGGAAGGCAGTGAAGAAGGATGGCAGATGGCAGATGGCAGTGAACGGAAGGCGGTGAGGAAGGATACACAAGCAAGGGATGCTCAGTGTCTGAGATGTTTTCAGGGGTATGATTTTAAGAGCCGGCGTCTGCAAAACACTGCATGTGTCTGCAGCTTCATTCTATTTCTTTCCCAACTGTATTTCCTCTCAAATGCTGCGTTTGTCGTTGTCTTCACAAGTTTGGTGGTGATCGGCTCGTATGGTGAACGAGAGCCAGGTGGTATCATTTCTTGATCCTGATGGGAACTCAGTTGTATGTCTTTTGTCTCATGAGCCGAAAGATCGATCAAAAGTGTGTTGCGCGCAGAGAGTTCGATCATCTGATGGTACTCTTTTTGTATTCCTTAAATGCATGATGCTGCATGAACAGTTCGTATTGTCTTCCCAATGTCTGTAATGAACCCAGTCTGACAGATACTCAGAAGTCGTCAAACATCAGTATTCTCATTACCTGCATCAAAGTCTCCAAATCGTGAAGTGATATCTCAAACAGTATCTCATTACCATCAAAAGAAGAGAGTGGAGGGGGAATAGACAAAGGAGAAGNTGATATCTCAAACAGTATCTCATTACCATCAAAAGAAGAGAGTGGAGGGGGAATAGACAAAGGAGAAGATGAAAGATCACACAATAATAATCCCTGCGGACCCCTCTCCTTCTCCGGGCTTCTTCCTTCTCCACATCAACAATGATAATAAGTATATTCCTGATCACGCACACTAGTGCCACATGGCACTTTATCTCGTGAAGACCATGAAGGCATAGCAGATTCCAGTGATGACGTCAACCTCAGGTGAGTACCCGACCTCCTTCATCCACAGATCCTGATCTTCCTCCTCCTGGCAACCAGTCACCTCATGTAGACAGCGTGGACAATGCCACGTCAGCAGTCGAAACAGGTGGCATATGCCACATTATCAATGGAGACCAGTGGCAGCACCACATCAGTGCAATGACTTGCTGGTTCCAGGTTGCCTGTAGCCTTTCTCTGACGAGGCTGCACTATAGGTAGGGACAGATTCGTAATTTTGTTTGGCTGAGGGCTAACCGAGAGACCTACCTGTAAGGAAAATTCATGAGGGACATATTTGTAAATATAGGAAATATGGGCCCGGTACTAACTCGAATTTCCTACAGCTACCCTAACTGCGAATAGCAGACCCGGGCTACCCCTAGGACAGACGGGCCCAATGGGCCTACGCTGATAGACGGTCCTATAGCCTATAGCCGGGTAGGGAGAGGCCGTAGAGACCGAAACAGAAACGGTACCGGTCGGTCAGTCGGTCTAAGTCGTGTCTAGGCTAGTTTAGAGTATAGATAGGATGGGGACATCGGTCCTGGCCTTTTGGGCAGTTGACACTTCGTGGTGGAAGTTGCTGCGCACACGGTATCAGGCCGTGGTTGCTGATTCCAGTGTGGGAGACGGCGGACATAGCCAGACCTTCGGAGCGCTGACCAGACTGGGGTCAACGCTGTCCGCTCTGACTCTCTGGAAGTCAAAGAGGTCTGGGCTATCAGAGGTCTGATGCGTTGGAGCACGTGGTGCACTGCTGACCCTCCTCAGGAGTAGGGTCCCAGCGGCGATGCAGCCATAGCTGCATCTTCTCAGAGAGTATCATCGTCTGGACTTCATCTTCATCAGGGACTGTTGGTGCTGAGCTTCTTCCTCATCATCCGAGTGGCGATTGGCTCTGGGAGCCTGTTTCATCTTGGCGAGGGCCACTGAGTTGGATGTCAGGGTGGCGCTGGGTGTTACCTGGGGTTCTGGTGCTATTTTTAGCTGTTCGGTGTGTGTGGGGTTGAGGCACTACCCCTGTGTGGGTAGCGCAACAGGGTTCTGAGGTTATTCAGTGAAAACGATGCTCTGAGTTTAATAAACAGTTGTAATACTGTGTTCGAGTTGTCATCTCTTCATTGATTTCTGGCTGTGATCTCTCGGTTGTCTTCTATGAATGATTGTTGGGATTTGTGTGGAAAGAATTCACTGGGTTGTGTATTCTGTCACTTCGCTCCTCTGAGTCTTCCGCTGCGTTCCTTTTGTTGGGCGGTGTGACACTCCACTACCTCTCCCGTTCCTTATGTGCATGTATCGGCGTGTATTGGAGTTCCTGTGAGTGAGCGTTGATAATATATCAACGGACAATCATGTTCATAACAGTTGGTATCGGAGCAGATCGGACCCAGACAGTGGCGAGATGATGGACTGAGGCAGCCATCACTACCTGAGAGCTTCTGACGTTGGGTTTCAAGGTGAAATCGCATCTTCAGTACTGCGCTCAGTAGGGTGTTGGTGAGGAGTGTGTGGAGGTTGGTATGACACAGGTGCTCAGTGGCCTGGGAGGCACTGAGGGACTATTTTAGCCCAGGCGTTGACTCTGCTAGTGGTGAGATACCTGGGGTTATGTCGAGTTTCAGATTCTGAGCTGGATTCAGTGAATCTGACTAGTGGGGGTTAATCGCCATATCAAAAGCTTCAGTATCACCAAGTTTCAAGAGATTTTGAACGTGGGAGCACCAGGAAGCCATAGCCAGTTCAGCTTCTTCTTCAAGTGTTTTGCCCTGAAGTAAGTGTGTTCCTTACTTAAGTCTCTGTAGCGAGTCTGATAGTTATAATTAGACTGTCAGTGAAAGTTGGAAATCGCACTGCGTGACTGCCATATCTATTTCTCCTACCTATCTACTTTGACTTCTACTGACTCTGTTTGACCCCCTCTCTGTCTCAAATTGCATCTCTGACTGTTTTACAGTATTGCGATTCAGCACACCCTAGGAATTGGATAATTCAGGGTTTATTAGTCAGTGATAATGGACTTCTGAATATTGCGCTGCCATAGCCAGTGCTTGGGACAGCTAGGGTTTGTCATATCTTAGGTTCTGTCTGTCAGAATTTCAGTCTGGCAGTCACCCTGGAATTGCAATTCAGTATTGAGTCAATGTCTGAAAGCGCTCTACTGGGATTGATGTTTTGAGTCAGATACAGTGATAACTGTACTTCACCTCACCTATAACGGGGTCATACAGGGTCCTACAGTGCCAGTGTCAGTAGTGGGAGTCTAAAAATAGCTTCATCAGTAATTCGCTGCACCTTGGTTGATCACTGGGTTGTGTTCATCGCTACTGACTCTCTGCGTTATTCTAACCCTTCTACTTACAGTCCAAGGTCGCGTCCTGTCTAACTATCTGACAACGATTCTGGGGTTATTGCACTCAGATGAGGGTTCTGCGTTGTGAATGAAAAATCGCAATTTGATTTTATCTGGGATTGCCCTAAACTGACCCAGAACAGGCAGAGGCTGAGCGCTCTTCTGCCTATCACACCATGTCTCTTTTCATCAGGTGGCAGTGATTGCATCTGTGTTTGTGGGTAATCTTAATCTCTGCTGACCTTGTCTCTGTGTGTTTCTATTTATCAGACTGTGTGAGTGATTAAGAATGGATGGCGCTGAGACGTAGTTTGAGGAAGGGGAACCTTCCGCTCACCCTCCTCCACTTCCTCCCTCACCCTTGGAGCAGGCCCTGCTTGAAGTGGAGGAAAACCGCAGAAAGGCATGGGCCCATGTTCAGCGGTTAAAAAGGGAGATGAAGGAAGTTGAGGAGGCCAGCAGGAAGGAGGAGAGGAGGAGACAGTTACGTAAAGAGGTTGAAAACGTTGTTACCAGTGGTACCTCCAGTCAGTATAGTAAGGATACTGCTGAGTTGGTGATGTTAACAGACACCCTCAACAGGTCTTACTTTTCTAATTGGGATCAACGGATTCTCACTGTAGAGAATCAATGCTCTGCCATCGACCGCAAGGTCGATAATTTGACAGCAAGCCTTGATTCCTTGACAGCAAGTGTCAACAAAATTCTGCAACATTTGCAACTCCCTGTGCCTCCTCCCCAACCTCTCCAACCTGTCCCAACATCAGTTTCACCATCCCACAGTCGTCCAGCTTCACCTGCTGGTTCCCATGTGTCCGCTACCTCTGTTCCCTTTGGCACATCTGATCAGCGGCAGCCCAAGCTGACGCCACCTCCTATGTATTCTGGGGAAGACCCCAAGGTGGACGTTTCAGATTGGGTTACCGCTATGTAGGCGTACCTGGCAGCTTCGTTTGTCCAGACGTGACAAAGGTAAGGACTATTCTGGGTCGTCTCGAGAGGACTGCACTTCCTCTGCAGCGAAACAGAATCTGCCCATGGACAAATGGGCACGAAGTTGAAGGTGGAGGGGTTGCTGCAGGCCCTGCGAGACCGGTTTGCAGACAGGGAACAGGCCCGAAAAGCAACTGATAAGATATTGCTGTTAGGTTCACGTAGGTTTGAGGGTTCCCTGTCCAAGCTCTACAGTCTGTTTGAGAGCTTGACTGCTACAGTCCTGAATCGCAGCAACCTTAGTTGCTTCATGAGCTAGCCCTTCCCCAAAAATTACATGTCCTAGGTAAGTCACAGAAGTCACTCCAAAGGAGGACTTTTCCCTATTGATCTTATACTGGGCGTCATGGAGTGCCTGGAGAACTAGAGCCAGATGCTGCGCATGCTCCTCGATAGATTGACTGAATATCAGGATATCATCCAGGTATACAACTATAAATCTATCCAAGTAAGGCCTGACTATGCGATGCATCTTTGTCTGGAATGTGCCAGGGTCATTGCAAAGACCGAAAGGCATGACCAGATACTCATAAGTCCCATATCCGGTCTTGAAGGTAGTTTTATGGACATCGCCTTCAGCCATCTCAATCTGGTGGTAGCCAGATTTGAGGTCGATCTTGCTGAAGATCGTGCAACCTTGCACCATGTCCAACAGATCGTCGATCCTAGGAAGGGGCTCTGTCGACTTCCTAGTGATCTTATTGAGACCCCGATAGTCTATGCACATTCTGAACTCTCCATTTCCCTTTGGAACAAAAAGAACTGGAGCCCCAAATTCAGAAGTGCTCGGTCTGATCCAACCCTTGTTGGTCAGGGTCTCCAGCTGTCTCGTGAGCTCATCGAGTTCAGCAGGTGACATCCTGTAGATACGGCCCTTGGGAGTGACTGCACCTGGCAGGAGCTCAATCCTGTGCTGGGTCTGTCGATGAACAAGTCCAGTCGACTCTTGAATCAGGCTTGGGAACCGGTCCAAAAACTGCTGAATCGGTGAGGGGCAAGGAGCAACATCCACACCAGTTTGTTTCACGTATGCGACAAATAGACGTGTGAGGGCAGTCTGGCGAGAGAGCTGGAAAAACTCATGTGCTCTCAGACAATAGCAATTGCTGATTGGATAGTACTCATCAGCCAACACACAAGGTTGATAGTCCCCTCTACAGTCAGGGAGCTCTACCCTAGGGATCTACTAGTCGATCCTAGGGTTAGTGGCCTCAAGCCATTGCATGGAGAAGACAAGATCAAAAGGCACATTAGGGAAAACATAGAAGTTCAGGCGTTGCCTGGCCTTCTCCTACTTGTCAAAGATAACCGGTAGGTTCTTGACAGCAGTAGTAATCCGGACTGTGGAAGAGTCCCCAATACAGACTTCCAGTGGCTGCTGCAACTTCACCAATCTCCCATCCAAGTGCAGCTTGATGACAGCCTTGGGAGAGATGAAGTTTCGCGTGGCCCCAGGATAGAGGGTCGCAACAAGATGAGGTCTGATTTGTGCTTCTTTTCCTGCAAAGACAAGAAAAGATCAGCAAAAGTTTGGCAGTCATCTTCCTGCCACGTCTCATCTAGGTCAGGGTCCACGTAAGTGAAGGAACCTGACGCAACAACTCCAACAGAGTCAGTGAGGGTAGATGCAGATTCAGACTCGTCAGAATCTGAATCAACACAAGTGGAGGGAGCTGCTAGCTCCACTTCCCTCTGCTGGTCTAGTTTTTCGAACTAGAACCAGGTTTGCGAGGCATATGAGGGCAGTCTTTCAAAAAGTGGTCCCCCTCGCAACGAAAACAAACCTCATGGTCCTTCCTCCTCTTCCATTGCCCCTCTTGGATCCTGAGTGCTCTCCAGGGAGGGGTGGAAGGATCCATGGGGTTAACTGGCCAATGGACGTCTCGTGGTAAATTAGGTCTCTGGGCCTGAGGGGAAGTGGCACATCCCTTCCCTTTCCCCTTTTAACTGGCTGAGTTCTTGCTGCTACGGTTTCCCATCTTCCCTTTGAACATGGCAGCAAGGTTCTCAACCAGGGCAAGAACGGCTGGCTCAACTGCTGATACTGATGCAGTCTCAGATGGAGGACTGCCACGCTGAGATGCATCAGAATCAGATCCTGCATCAGCAGCCAACAGAGCACCCTTCTTCCTACGTTGTCCCTTGGAAGAGGGCCGCCTCCTTCCATCAAAAGGTTCCTGAACCTTGAGCCGAGACTCCAGGTCCAGGGCCGCTTTGCCAAAGGACCTCCAGTCCTTGTGTCCTGACGCTCTCTACCTGATCTCCTCTACTCATACCTTTGGGGAGAGCACCCGTCAAACCATTGCCCAGTTGTTGCCACAGGACCCGATTTTTGGCCCTATAGTCAAAAATCTGCAGACTGATCCTGCATCTGAACCAGGATATTTACTGGTTTTAGGTTGTTGTACACCTGCAGCAGAGGAGAGGAATGTCTGTGCACTCCCCAGGACCGCCAGCTAAGAACACTCATAATGTCTAAGTGTCACGATGCGAGCGGCCACTTTGGGGCCTTAAAATCGCTGGCAGCCCTGTCGCAACAGTTCTTCTGGCCAGAGATGAGGACTGACCTGCTGCACTATGTCGAAACTTGTGAGTTATGCCAAAGGAATAAGGTTGTTCGTCGACCTCCCCTTGGCCTACTGCAGCCACTTCCCATCCCTGATGCACCTGCACAGTCAGCGTTTATTGATTTCACTGACCTTGGGAGGACTACTCCTCGCGGTATGCCTCAGGTCATGGTATGTGTGGACAGGTTTTCTAAATATGCAAAGTTCATTCCACTACCAGAGAAAGCCAGAGTCCCGGCCGTCCAGGCGGCCTTTGCTGACCTGTGGGTTACACACCATATACCACCCACCTCTATTGTCAGCGATAGAGATCCGCGTTTTTGCGGCAATGAATGGATCCTATTGTAAGGACTACCTTCATTCTAGACTAGATATGACATCTGGTCGTCATCCTGAAGCCAATGGGCAGGCTGAAGTGATGAACCAGATCCTCTTTCAGTTGCTGCGTCCTGTGATCAGCCCTGATCAGTAGGACTGGGATCTCCACTTAGGACGGGCACAACTAGTGTACAATACGTCTGTACACTCCTCCACAGGGTTCACCCCTTATCGGTTGCACTGGGGACGTGAACCACGACAGCCTCTCGATGACATCATCGATAAGGCTACCCCCAGACTGACGCCTGGGACTGCTGCGTTCACCAGACAATACAAGAGGGATATCGAACGAGCTAGAGTTAACGTGTTCAAAGCCCAAAGGCTATGATTCAACAGGCTAACAAGCATCGTCGCACATCCCCCATTCGCACTGGTGACTGAGTCTGGGTACTCAGTTCTGAGCTATCGCGAGAGGAGGACATTTCGCCCAAGTTGTTGCCGCGTTATATGGGTCCATGGCAAGTTTTGGATACAATGGGAGCTGACCCTTTCGGGCCATCTTATCACGTGGACGTCCCACTGCATCTACAAACCTACCCTGTCTTTCATGCATCCAAGTTGCTTTCGTTTACCCCAGCTGATGCATTTCCAAACAGGCCTCCTCAATTTGGTCCCCCGATCCCTGGGAAGGGATATGAGGTGGAATCAGTTGAGGATGAGTACGGTCCAGGCCCGGATAAGGAGTACCTTGAGAAGATTTTACCAGCCCCATACTGAAGATCGTTGGTTTACTCGCAAGGAGCTTCTGAAAACAGCAAAGTTTGTTATCCTCAAATATGAGGTTGCGCAAAGGGTAGAACCCCTTCGACGCTCTGCACGCCTACGCCCCTCGCTCGGAGGTCCTCGCTCCGAGGGAGGGTAGGTCTGCAATGACTTGCTGGTTCCAAGTTGCATGTACCCTTTCTCTGACGAGGCTGTACTATAGGTAGGGACAAATTCATAATTTTGTTTGGCTGAGGGCTAACCGAGAGACCTACCTATAAGGAAAATTGGTGAGGGACATATTTGTAAATATAGGAAATATGGACTCGGTACTAACTCGAATTTCCTACAGCTACCCTAATTGCGAATAGCAGACCCGGGCTACCCTTAGGACAGACAGGCCCAATGGGCCTACGTTGATAGACGGTCCTATAGCCTAGAGCCGGGTAGGGAGAGGCCGTAGCGGCCGAAACAGAAACGGTACCGGTCGGTCAATCAGTCTGGTCTAAGTTGTGTCTAGGCTAGTTTAGGGTATAGATAGGATGGGGACATCGGTCCTGGCCTTTTGGGCAGTTGACACTTCGTGGTGCAAGTTGCTGCGCACACGGTATCAGGCCGTGGTTGCTGATTCCAGTGTGGAAGACGGCGAACATAGCCAGACCTTCGGAGCGCTGACCAGACTGGGGTCAACACTGTCCGCTCTGACTCTCTGGGAGTCAAAACGGTCTGGGCTATCAGAGGTCTGATGCGTTGGAGCACGTGGTGCACTGCTGACCCTCCTCAGGAGTAGGGTCCCAGCGGCGATGCAACCATAGCTGCATCTTCTCAGAGAGTATCATCGTCCGGACTTCATCTTCATCAGGGACTGTTGGTGCTGAGCTTCTTCCTCATCATCTGAGTGGTGATTGGCTCTAGGAGCCTGTTTCATCTTGGCGCAGGCCACTAAGTTGGATGTCAGGATGGCGCTGGGTGTTACCTGGGGTTCTGGTGCTATTTTTAGCTGTTCGGTGTGTGTGGGGTTGAGGCGCTACCCCTGTGAGGGTAGCGCAACAGGGTTCTGAGGTTATTCAGTGAAAACGATGCTCTGAGTTTAATAAACAGTTGTAATACTGTGTTCGAGTTGTCATCTCTTCATTGATTTTTGGCTGTGATCTCTCGATTGTCTTCTATGAATGATTGTTGGGATTTGTGTGGAGAGAATTCACTGGGTTGTGTATTCTGTCACTTCGCTCCTCTGAGTCTTACGCTGCGTTCCGTTTGTTGGGTGGTGTGACACTCCATTACCTCTCCCCTTCCTTCTGTGCATGTATGGGCGTGTACGGGAGTTCCTGTGAGTGAGCGTTGATAAAATTTCAACGGACAATCATGTTCATAACATCAGAATATAGACAAGTGGTAGCACCACATCAGCATGCACTGTAAACCAGAGGCAGCACCACATCAGCATGCAATGCAAACCAGAGGTAGCACCACACCAGCATGCAATGTAGACTAGAGGTAGGGCCACATCAGCATGCAGTGTAGACCAGAGGTAGCGCCACATCATCATGCAATGTAGCCCAGAGGTAGCACCACATCAGCATGCCACCTCAACAAGCCTGGCGCACAATGCGGAAAGCGCCAGCGTGCTGCCGCCACCTCATGCCGTCGTCCGCATCACTAGTGCACTGCCAGCGTCTTGCCAACATCGAGCCAACATAATGCCAGCGTCTAGTCAAAGTCGAGCCAACGTTAAAGCAGCATAGCAAGACTTAATGCTTGACTCACTCAAAGCCAGCCTTAAGTAGCAATTGTCGAGGCTGTCTCGCCTCGGCTGCTTTCCCGACAGTCGTTCAGCTTGACTCACAGCTAAGGGCCCGGATTGTGCAGTAGCAGACTTCTCCCTTGGACCTGATATTATCTAGGTACTTGCATACAAACAAGTGTGTGTGCTTGACCAGCGGCCTGAGCTAGGTACCTTGGGACTTTGACTGTTCGGGTCTCGACAGTTGACCAAAGTCAACTGTCACACGTCCAAGCCCTGGGTCCTCCTATGGGGTCCTTTTTGCCCCCGTTTCGGCCTGGGCTGAGGGCGGCCGAGTTGGCCCTCAGTCTTTCCACGAGCCATATGGCATGGGTTATTGCATTCCTGCCGGGCCAGTTTTCGAGTTCCCTCACAGAAAATACATTAATTCTCACTTAACCCATGTTCATATGCAGCAACAATGTCAGAAGCAGTATGTAGGAGTTCTTTCCTGCTAAACCATTTGGCTTCAAATAGGGGTTGGGTCTTGAACTTTACCCTTGTACTGCTTCTGAGGTCGTCCTCTGCCACCTGTAGAAAAATAGCCATGTTCCAATATCCTTTCAGCTTCATAGCCTCCATTCATAGAGGGTGGAAACATAGATGGCCTATTTGGAAAGTTATCACTTTCTACATAGGGTAGCAGCTTAGACGCATGGAAGACAGGGTATGTCCTTAAATGTGGAGGTACATCTATACGATAGGAAGGTCCATCTTCACCTCCAATTACTTTGAGAACTTCCCAGGGCCCGTAGTAGACAGGTAACAGTTTTTGAAACACATTTTCTTCTAAGGAAAACTCTTTGGACTTAACCCAGACAAAATCCCCTTGTTGAAATTGTGAAGGTCGACAATGTCTATTAGCTTGTTCAATCATTTGCAGTTGGGCTTTCTGTATGTTTTCCTTAACCTTTGTGATTTCTTCTTCGTATAAAACTGCGAATTCTCGTGTACCTGTGGGTAGCCTTTGAACCTAGTCCCGTGTTAATGCATCAATGGGGCGCCTAGGCTTCCATCCTTTATGCAGTGTGTTAGGCGTTCTTCCTGCAACAGTATGTATACTGTTATTCTAGGCACTAGCAATTTTAGTCAAGTTCCCATCCCCCCAATCGATTTGGTCAAGTCGGACATACATTCGCAAAAGTTGTTTGCAAAGACGATTCATTTGCTCAGTTTGGCCATTCGTTTCAGGATGTCTATAGACCTCCATGAACTTCTGCCATTGTAAACTGGTGAACCGAACATCGCTATCTTATACGATGGTTTTGGGAAATACTCGGAGACCCATCGCATTTGAAACTTTCGATTGACTAGTTTGGTTCTAGCTTCAGCAGGCAAAGGAATGAAAATAACATACTTAGAAAATCTATCCACGATGACCATTACCTAACTGTTGCTGTTTCGACTCTTAATGAGGCTCGTAAAGTCAATAGAGATAGACTCGCCTGACTCACTTGGAATAGGCAGCGGTCGCAATAGTCCCATCGCATTCTCATGTGAGGGCTTGTTCCTTTGACAGACAAGACAAGTCCGCACATACGTTAGTCTATCTTCCTTCATTCCTTTCCACTCAAAACGTTCATGCACATCGGCATACGTCTTCTTAAAACCAAAGTGACCTTCTGCATCATGACATTCCCCAATGATTAAACTCTTGATTGATTCTAGGTGAGGAACACACAATCGTTCTTCGGTTTTATCTAGCAAGAAGAGTAAGCCATCAGTCATTCGATATTCGAGAAACAACTTGGGGTTCTTTCGTAGAGTTTCAATGACAGGACTCCAAATAAAATCACTCCCATAACCCTGGTGGATCTGTTCTTTCCGTTCATTTCCAATATCGAGATAAGATACAATGGTTCCAGAGAAATCTGCACGCCTGGACAAAAGCATCCGCAACCACGTTAGACTTACCTTCGATGGTTTTCATCTCAAAGTAAAATGTGTCAAGGAAAGCGGACCACCTTACCAACTTGTCGGAGAGCTTAGGTTGAGTCTTGATCCACTTCGAAGTAGAGTGATCAGAGTAGACAGTGAAATGCCTCCCTAACAAGTAGTGCTTCCAGGTATCTAGTGCAACAACTAAGGCATAAAATTCCCTTTCATAGGTGGAGTTGGCCACTTTCTCTGACGAAAGTCTTTTGAACATAAACTCAATAGGTCTGTATCCCTTACCGTCATCCTGCTGTAGCACAACCCCAATCCCATACTGACTTGCATCAGTCGTAACGATGTGAGTCAGCAATCTTTAGAACACGGTAGTGAGTCAGAGCATGCTTTAACTTTTCAAATGATGACTCGCTATCTTTGTCCCACAACCAAGGCTTTTCCTTTTTCAGTAATCTTCTCATAGGAGCAACTATCAAGGAGAAGTTTCTGACAAACTTCCTATAGTAACTAGCTAGTCCTAGGAAAAATCTTAGTTCAATTATAGTCTTAGGTTGTGGCCAATCTCTGATTGTTGTAATCTTCTTTTCTTTAGGCCTTAGTCCTTCCTCGTTCACTATATACCCTAAGTACAAGACTTCAAGCTTTGACAAACTCAAACTTCTTCGTACTTAGTTTGAAGCTGTCCTCTCGCAACTTCTGTAAGACCATTCGTAGGTGTTTCTTGTCATCTTACTGTACACTAGAATATCATCGAGATAGACTACTATGAATTGATTGAGCCATTGTCGAAACAACTCGTTCATTGACCTTTGGTAGGTCGCAGGTGCATTGGTCAAACCGAAAGGCATAACCACGAACTCGTAGTGACCATACCTGGTTCGAAATGCCATCTTGTGTTGATCATCAGGAGCCACCTCGATCTCATGGTACCCTGACTTGTGATCGATCTTGCTAAAATATATGCACCTCTGCAACTGATCCAATAGATCGTCAATGCGCGGAAGAGGCTCCACGTTTTTGACAGTTACGAAATTCAGCCCACGATAATCTATACATAAACGAAGTTCACCTTCCTTTTTAGGTATGAATAAAACAGGCGACCCATAAGGAGATGAGCTACGGCGAATTCTCGCACCTCCGAGGCCGGCTCGGATGATAAAAGTCGGAAGGAATGAGGATAACGAACTCGATTATGTAGTGGTTGAACGACATCATTTTCTAAGTCAGCGAGTAATGGCTTGGACTCTTAGGAATGGTTCTGGTGGTGCATATAACATAAGAGCGATACAGGCAATCCCTAACACGCCTTCTTTGTCAGTAAGTTTTTGCAGCTGCTTGCGCAGTTCCTCAAGTTCCCTAGGAGACATACGGTAAATGGGACCCTTGGGAATCTTGCTTCCGAAAATGATCTCGATGGTGTGCTTGATAGCACGCTCAATAATTCTTGTCGGCTCAGTTTGCAAGTCCTTATACTCATCAAGAAGTTTTCGATAGAAGGTGGATAGGATGAGGAACACTCACCTACTTGTTTGACAAATACCATCATCACCTCCTGATCCAACTTCTTCTTTACTACCATTGAACGAAAAGTTGGATAACTCATACAACAGAAAGACCTATGATATAACTTTATAACGCGTAGTTCGAAATTTTCGTCCTTGAGTTTGACAATTTTATCTTTGAACCTAACCTTCCGGTCGGCCTCCTCGTGCCAATCCATTCCCAGTATTATATCAAAGGGACAATTCTTTTCTATTAGGAAGGATATCTCGTGTAAGATCTTCTTACCTTCCTTAGTCTTGAAATAACATTTAAACCACCAATACCTCCCCGTTGTTTTTTACAACTTGCAACCGTTAACGGCCCGCGACTTTCGAGGGTCAGGCGAACGAACGCCCAGTCGCTGATATTTCAAAAAAAAAAGAAAGGAAAAGAAAAAGAACGAAAAAAAAAAAGATTCAAAACGGCAAAAAAAAAAAAGAAAAATGCACCGCGCGCGGGGTGGGGGTAAGACTCAGAAACGCAGAGAGAGAGAGAGAGAGAGAGAGAGAGAGAGAGAGAGAGAGAGAGAGAGAGAGAGAGAG
>BFEA01001030.1:0-10750 GCA_003427395.1 Chara braunii
TCTCTCTCTCTCTCTCTCTCTCTCTCTCTCTCTCTCTCTCTCTCTCTCTGTGTGTGTGTGTGTGTGTGTGTGTGTGTGTGTGAAGGAACCGCGGATATCCGAGTGTGATAAGAACGCACCTGTGTGCTCTCGTCGTATAGAGAGGACGGCGGACAAGGCAATCTACTGATAGAGGTAGGGTGTGCGGTAGTGGGCATGCCCTCGAAACTTATGCGTGTCATGCTTGCGCACGGGCCATTTGCTAATTTACCCTTCTCTGTAGCGTTCCAATTTTAACGGATGTCCCGAAGGACACCCTCGAAACTTATACGCAGTCCCTGATAATTAAGCTTTCCTGTATCTATATCCAGACGCGTATATGTACACATATACATATATACTGTTTGAAGTTGTATATAGAACGCACTTCACAGGCGAAGTACCCAATAGCAACACAGCGCACAAGTGTGAACCGACGACTCCACAAGCAGAGCATGCAACAAGCTGCCACATTTGTATGTGAGACAAGAGCGCAGCAGCGCCAGTCTGGCACAGTGCCAGCGTATATATAGGGAAGAAAATTCGGGCGCCAGTGTGGCACAGTGCCAGCGTATATATAGGGAAGAAAACTCGGGAAGAAAATTCGGGCCTCGCTGCACCACTGTCGAAAATGCGATTTTCGAAAGTTTCTCCTCGCCACACAGGCTGTCGAAGTCCCGAAAGTAGGGTCTGTAAGGTACAGGCTATGACCAGAACGCTCGGTCGACAATTTTCCGCAGTAGGAAGGCAGAAGTAGGTTGAGAAGAGAGGCAGGAGGGAGCATTACAGTGAACTAGGACCAGGATGGGTCCCCGGTCTCGATTGTAGAGACGGAGACKGCAGAGACAGTAGAGTTTGTAGCCCTTGGACGTACTCCCAGAGCCCAGGTAGGCTCTGCTGCAGAGGGGCGTTTGTACAACAGTAAGAGCATTAGTAGGAAGGATCAGGGCATCGGGGATCACATTGGTGGTAGGCATAGGGTAGCATAGACTACTTTCTCTTACTCTAGTCTATTTAGTAGTCTCCCTGTAGGATTTTGTTAGAGCGTAGATCAGATAGGCCGTAAGGCTAGGAATGACGCAGCCCAAGAGCTGCTGGGTCTGTAGAAGAGACCCGCAGGCTTTCAGCCTGTAAGCTAAGCTGGATGATGCTTCCAGATATCAATGGTGAACCGGGATGTATTGTAGAGGACCCCGGCCTCTGAATGATGATTTGATTAAATGAATTTTGAATTAAGAAAAAAAAAAAAGTCGGAGACGGGAAGAAAATTCGCAAGCTGTCAAAGAGTGCTTCTCCACACCTCCTGTCGAATGTTGTTCAATCCCCAGCCTGCTACTCCAATGCTTTCGACGCTCCTCTGCTGCGCCGTCGACTTCCCTTCGAAAYTTGGTGAGTGGGGGTAAGGTCGGGATGGACTAATGTTTGTCRTACCCTCAGGCGCGTTCGTCTTTTTCCATCTTGCTTTCACAACTGCGTGCACTCTACAGTGCCRTGTGGCGAAGGGGGGGCAAACTGTAGAATGGAGGCTGTCGAATTTGTTCTGACAGCCCTCTAATTTTCWTGCCTTTCGACTGTGGTGCGGCGAGGCCCTAAGGGCCTCGCCACACAGGCTGTCGAAAGTCGAGAATTTTYGACAGATGTCAGGAAATTTTCRACMGCCCRTTCTTCRGCAGTTTCCCCCCCTTCGCTACACAGCCTGTCGAGGGGCAAGGCTGTCGAGGGGAATTTGGAGCAACTTTCCTGCAACCGTCACAAAAGACGGCACGCCTGTCAGGGATTTGTCCCTGACAATGGGAAATGGGAGGTGTTTCTCGAAAGGTCGGCGGCGCACYGTCGAACATCCTTGAGCTGCASGCGGGAGGAAACGAGAGTTTCGACAGGGCTGTCGAAACCACAAATCCGACACATGTCGAAAACATTCTGAAACGGATTTCGTCGACAGTATGTGTGGCGATGCAAAACTGTCGAAAACTTGGTTTTCGACAGCCTGTGTGGCAAGCCTCTAAGGGCCTTAGAGGCTCGCCACACATGCAGTTAGGTGTCAGAAAAAATTTGAAAGTCCGTGGTCTACAGTTTACCCCCCCTTCGCCACACAGGCTGTCGAGGGGCAAGGTTTTTGGTCATGGCCAGGCGGACGSGKGTCATGGAACAGTCCCAGACAACGCAAATTCSACCCGGACAATTCAAATTCAAACGCAATTTTCGAAAGGTCGGCGGGGCACTGTCGGATTTCCGTCACCTGCAGGCGGGAGGAAACGGTTGCTGGAGGGCGGCTGTCGAAAGTACCATTCTGACACCTGTGGAAAGTTTTTTGAGCCGCAATTCTTCGGAAGTCTGTGTGGCCATGCAAAGTTGTCGAAAACCGGGTTTTCGACAGCCTGTGTGGCGAGCCTCTTAGGGCCTCGCCACACCAATGTCCAAAACTGCATTCTCGACATTCTCTCCTCGCCACACAGCATGTCGAAATCCGAGATGCAAAAAAAAATCAGGAGCTGTCAGGGAAAGGGTTTCAACACCTCCTGTCGAGAAGGGCTCGTTTCCCAGCCTGCAACTTGCACACTTTCAACAGTCCTCGGWTGGGATGTCGAATTCTTGCCCGAATGTCGAAAAAGAGAACGCACCAACGCTTGTCCTAACTTCACCCCAGTTTGTCTCTTTTGAGCACAGGACTTGTGAGTTCTTCACTTCCACATGCTGTGTGGCGAAGAGGGGGTTTCTGTCGAAAGAGGAAATGTCAAAAATTTMCTGACATATGTCGAATTTCGTGATGTTTCGACATTGGTGTGGCGAGGCCCTAAGAGGCTCGCCACACCACTCCCGCAATGTGTAAAAGACAAAAATGCAGCGGGTGCATCTGGCCATGTTCTAGCAGAAAGTTCATTCCCATTTTCCTTATTTCGAGAGTGGTGTGGCTATGCGCCACTGTGACAACCAACCTCACGCCCGGCGTGACTTCCTGATCGGAGTGGAGTGTGGGCCTGGAAGTGCGAAAAGGGGTGTGCCAAGGATTTTTGGAAAGTGGGGGTGGAGTCCCAGGTCGRAACTGAGATCTCCTGTGACAAGGCTCAGGGGCATAGACGCAATATGGCAAAAATGGGCRGGCTAAGCGTGCGAGTGCTGGTTCCGAGGAGGGCGCGTTCGCGGGTTCCGCGGGGCCTGATGTTGCCGTTGATTCGGGGGAGCCTGGCGAGGTGGTCCTTGGGGCTCGGGCCTTCGGGGTCCGCCAMGWGGCTCCCGTTGAGGCGGGTTATGACTTGGCRTCGCGGCTCCGGGGGTTCGGGCGTGAGTACGCYGCCTGCAATTCCTGCACGGAATGTGGGGCCAATAAGGTGCTATGGAATTCCAAGGTACCACCGTGAGTTGATGATAGGGRAGGAGAAGATGAAAGGGYGGGAAATTAGTGGCGATGACGACGAAACCGGGGGATATAAAATATTGCGTGTTGTACGTGTYCGGGTAGTCGGGTCCCCSCGGATCACTGGCTATGGCGTGGTGAAATTCCCTAGCGCACAACCTATCGTTTTCCGTAAGACAAGGGAATTTCGGGTGTYTCAAATTCCCTCGTAACTGGACCTGTTCCTCCTCCCACAATTCCYGATATTCGGATAATCCTTGCGCGAAATACGCATCGAGATCTTTGGAATTCCAAGACACGTCTGAACTTCGCGAGCTCGTCATCCTTTCATCACGCAATTTTAGTCGGGGATGTCGGATTGGGAAAATCAYTGTCCGTAASTACGTGACGAAAATGCGAACAAGTCGCAGWCGYKCGTACTTGCAGGCGATGATCGTCCTGATCTCGGGTGTCGTCAACTTTCAACTCCGCAAAAARGCCAATCACTTTACCCGTCCYCCATACAACGATCAAAGCATAATCGCAAGTCCACGTGGTATGGGCACATGTAAGCCGCGCTCCGCTCGGATCGCATYTACATGTGTGCATACGAGACGTCGGATCGTGCGTGTCARTCAAYTACACRAAAGAGATTAGTTCACAGAGTAGGATCRAGACATTCATCCTATCATATTCSTCAGGCAATTCYCGTCTCGCTCATCTTCATATCCTCATGCATAGGAATTTCAAGAAGGCAATCAAAAACGAGATACAAGGTGTGCGCAAGCCATTCATACATCATTCACGAMAGAAAAATCCGACKAAGGGAAAAGAAGAGAAAACATCGATAARAACCAAATCGAAYAGAAGACGAAGATGTCYGCAAAGAGGGAGAAAAAAATAAAGGCGAGTCGCCCGTAATCGACACCAAAATTTATATACACAGATGAAAAAGGAACGACAAAGAACGATGCAAATCCATGTCCATCCAACCTCAACTCTCTCTCTCCTCTTCCTCTATCTCCGATGCGGACAGTCCGTCGTCGCGCACCAACCCACGAAGTCATCACCCCGYTTAGTCCTCCTGCGCCYGTCAGGTTCGCCCGCGCCCAYAGTCTGTCGTGGCCCGCGTCAACCCCGCGCATTCGGCACCAGCTCGTCGGGTCGCCCAACTCCCACTTCACTCACCTCTTACTTCGCTYGTGTGCCGACCCTYTCGATCGCACAACCCCGAGCTTCCAACAACTGGTTAARAGAGTTATCTAATCGCGTAGCCGRAATTTATAGCGTGCATGCATGCACGAAGAACACGGAATTACAAGGACTTAGAAGGGGAGGATAACAGAGGAACTGCCTACGTCTGCATGGCCAGATGGCGGCGTGGGGGACGCARCCAYTCTCCACGCATYGATCYGATCATGCAGGCCGTGGYYGTCCAAACACAGCRAAAGAAAGAGCAAGAGCGGGAAAGACGAAGCCCAAGAAGAAAGATACAGTTACAATGGTGCCCRCCTAAAATTACAGTTACGCATGCAAGATTAAGGGCGCCTACTAATCAGAGTGCCGTAGCAGCCGCAAAAAGAAGYGCGGAAGCRCGCGGCAAAGATTCAAAAATTCCTAATCTACTAGCAAAAGAGGAATAGAGCAYAAAATTCWGACAAGAAAGTCTAAAATTYCGAGAGCSCTGTCRGCTCGACAAGAACGCAAGAACAATTTCAAAAGTCAGAAAAAGAACGAAGCRAAATCMCGCGCGATGYCCGCGCCCAAAAGTCCAAGACCAAAACAAAAGAGACGACGTCAACATTTATTAATCGCGCGCTCCGCGCACGCAAGCCATTCGGCCRACCAATCAACCGARCCGACCATCYCGGGACTTACYCGRCTCAGACCCAGCCATCCGAAAAGGAGCRACGCAAAACGACGAAGAACCAAGGACACAGATGCAATTTCCTCGCCGATCCCGATTTCCCGTAATTGGCCCGACCTTCTCATCTCAATACCCCTCATTGTCCCTGCGCAGGAAATCGCGCGGAACAGAAAGTGGTTCGTCACATATGTGACGTCCAGGGGGTTCCAATATTAGCAAGCTCCTGCTTGCTAGTGACACGTGTCGATATCTCTAATCGATCGTCACGCGGAGTACTCTCGATGCCACGTACCGTGTGAAAGAGTGTGGGGGTCATACAATCGTTGCATTTGGGCGTTCTTCGAAAGGTTCTCGGGGAAGGGTAATCGAATGACAGGTGGCGGAGGGGGAGGATGGATCTGGGGGAGAGGGGGCATGTATTGGTGGATCCCAGGCTCCGTGGTGGGGATCGGGGTATAGTGGATGAAATGGTGTATACGGGGAAAGCGGGGGTGTCGACGCTGGTATTGGAGAGAAAGGAGATAGTCGGGATAAAGGGTACAGAGAGTGCGGTGTATGGCGGCAAGGAAATCATCATAGTCTTCGCAGGCTGGGATGGTGCCTGCGATAAAACAATAGAGTTCTATGTTGTTGAACTCTCGCCAATCCGCGCTAAAAAGGAGAATGAAGAGGGGAAAAGAAGTGACATGCGAGCGGGTGACAGCATGAGGGAAGATGGTGATGGAAAGGCGGGTGGAGTAAAGATGGTGGAAGAGGGCGGGCGGAAAAAGGGGCCAGCTGTGCAGGAATGGGGGTCGGCCAGGAATCTGCCGAATCGTAACGAAATAAAAGGGGATGACGGGATAAAGACCGGGGACGAAGCCCGAGCTCCCGCATCCGAACGTATGCGCAGGGCGGCCTTGGAGGGGAAAGATCCGCTTCTTCGTCGTCGGCGGCCGGTTGATGGCCCTGCTCCAGCGGTTCGATTCTGCTCGTCCTCCTCCCGCGGCGGCTCCGGATTGAGTGCAGGATCTCCCTGCGATAGCTGCGGCGGCGGTCCCGAGCTATTCGCCGGGCTTTTCTTTTCTGCCATCTCTCGTCGCTTCCGATCCCGCTCTTCGGTGGTCAATTCGACCGCCCCGCTCGAACTTGTGGACACGGCCTCTTCCTCGTCGGATTCATGGTGCGCACCCCCCTCTTGATCGTCTTCTCCCTCCGCTTCTCCCAACACTTCGTCCTCCGACTCCCTGTAATCGGGGTCGTCACTCCGCTCTTCTTCTTCCTCCGAATCCTCTTCTTCTTCCTCCTCGTCACTCGTATCTCCCACTGGAATGCGCCGGATGAGAGGATCCCAAACGGAGAGATCGGTGACGTCAATGACCAGACACACGCCTTGAGAGGGGTAGAAACAATTATCCCCATCCAACTCCGTACACGTGGACCAGAGAAGAACGGGCTGCAAAGTTCGACTGACAGTGATCATCCGCGGCCGTTCGTTGCAACAGGAGAAGATGTCTAGCTGCAGGTCGTCGAGCAGCTACGTCAGGAACACCCGCACTTCGCTCATAATTGCCGTCAGGTGACCGTCGTCAACTTCGCTGTAGAGAATCCCCAGAAAATTTCCTTCCGTGTTTGTGGTCCACGCTTGGATTAGCAGCAACTCCGGCTCGTCACCTGGGATCTCGACCTGTTCGCTCGGGTCGGCTGGCTCTGCCCAGTGAAACGCGAGCTCGAGGAGGCAAAAACTGAGCGCCACGTAGGAATTCCACCACTGCGCCCACTTGTCGGCGTCGAGGATCGGCACGTCCAGCTGTCGGATCCGAAAGGAGAGTGGCGAATCCACTGCGGACTGCCAGAAGGTGGGAGTGCTAGAAGGGAGATCGAAGGTAGAGAGGCGATGGCGGTTCATTGGGGCCGCGCAAAAGGTCGGGGCTCTGGCCGGGGGACCTCGGGCTCAGATACGGAGAGCCGGATCGCGGTCAGGTCAATGTCGCCCGTGGGGTCCACTCGTCCTCGCGGAGCAAAAAGCTGCACCCACGCTTCTCGGACACCTCTCTCCCACTCCCGTAGCTCGCGAAGGACGAATGAACACGATGCGGGGTGTATTGACGTAAGATCGCCGGTGAAGACGACGATGGCAGTCACGTGGCTAATCCCTGAGGGGACAGACGTCGAAAAGCCGACACCTCGGCTAACACCCACGTAGACTCAGCTCGCTCGAACCGGAACTCGGCGGCGGCGTGGAGAGCTGCCGTGCTGAAGAACGCYGCAAATCGGAGAAGATCGGGACTCAATYGTGGCCTCTGCACCTGCCGGATCGTGGATATGGCTCCCCTTGGTACCATCAGCCGCTCGCTCAGCACCTGCTCCGTGGAAAAGCTCATGGCGAGATCGAAGTATCGGWCGGGGAGCAAGATGAAGGAGAAGAGACAGGAGATAAGCAGTCGTCGTCTTCCTCAGAGGAAAAAAGGAGACTGTTGGAGGCGGAGATGGAGAAGAAGGAAGGAGACGCAGATAGGACACCTGTCGAACGATCGGGCGCGCCGATTGGCTGCCCCTCCGGGACGAGGCGCACGGTGTTCACTCCGTTTGGACCGAGCTCGACAACGCRAAATCGCCCGAAGAATCGTGGCGCTAGCTTACGCTGGCGAGCACATTTCCTCACCTGCACGGTGTCCCCCAATTTATACTGGGYCTGTGGACCCGCATTCCCATTTCGGGCCTCATAACTGCGGACCTGTYGGTCGTGGGCCAACTCGGTCATTTTCTGTCGCTTTYGGGACAATTGGGGAAGGGACCATTCCATGAGGTCCAAGTGTCGTTTCSCTTTGTCTCGGACCGTGGCCCTCRTAGGCCTCCGGTTCAGCGCTGCTTCGTCGGGGAGGTTCGGTATAGAAACGCATGCGACGCTATTGGTCCGCAGCTGGAACGGGCTCAGACCCGTCGATTCGTGTGGCGTTCCGCRATGGACCGCTAGGATGTGATCGASGATATYAGGCCAGGGCCTGGAATCAYGTGTCGCGATACTCCRTTGTAACGCTGTTTTTATCACCCTGTTAGCATTTTCCACTAAACCATTAGACTRTGACATGTGCGGGGCCGTGTGTCGAATAGCGACGCCGTGTAGGACTAGGTTCCTCTCGACTTCCCCTCTGAATTCAGCCCYATTATCGGTCAGGATCTCTTCGGTGTCCTGATGCATTTCTAGAAAATGGTTGACGTACCGCACGATTTCGGCGGCCTGTCGCGTGCAGCACGGATACGCTTCAATCCACTTCGAGAAGTGGTCGACAAAAACCAGCAAGATTGAATATTCGCAGCTATTCGGTCCAGGGGGCACCACTATGTCGGTAGTATCCATGCTAACTCTTTGAAACAGCCTTTTGACCACCGTTGGGACCATCGATCTCGGCGGCTGAATCAGCGCCTTGTATGCCGCGCAGACTTGGCAGTTCAGAACGATGAACTTAACATCGTCCTGAATATTGGACCAATACCATTGATTTCGGTCAATAGCGGCTTCCGTAATCCGTACGGCAAAGTGGGCCGCCGTTTCCTCGTGCGCTGTCCTAACCCAGTCGTACCTCATGAACGGGTGCGGAACTACCATCCAGATCCCACTACCGTTCGTCTTTCRCTTTTCTAGTCGTCCATCATTCCATCGGTAATCCCTAGCCCTTTCATTGGCCCTTCTCTGGTCCTCCTTAGTGAAGTCCTGAAGGGAATTACCCACAAGGGTGGCTACTAAAGTGACATCCGTCCAAACTTCCGCCCGTCTGAATTTTCGGGTCTTTTCTAAACCTCCCGACGTGGCTTCAAGGAATCGAGCCTCGGTCGGAATCTTGTCAATTCTACACAGAGGACACAACCAGGGTCTATTACTATTCCGGTACTAAATACAAGAGCCATGAGCCCGTGAGACACACTGCCGACAGTCTATACAATCGATGTATCCATTGCCACTGGAATGCATAGAAACAGAATAGACGCGTGAAATCAACTCACAAAAATAACAAAATTTATCGGGGAGAGAAGAAAGAGACGAAGGGGAAAGGTGAAAGAGGAGAATGAACGAATTACCTCCATCACCCATTGCCATTAATTTTCTTTTTGCCACATGGAAGCACTGCCACTTGTCCGTATTTGGGCCCGTTCACCGATTCAGGTTCCTTCCACGGGGTAATCTCTTCGCCCTTGGGCACTTTYGCCGGTCGATGCAGACGTGTCAGTCCGTTGGYGTTCCCGTGTCTCTCCRTCTTCCGATGAACAATGTCRAAGTCGTACTCTTGCAGACGTACGACCCAACGTCCAATCATGYCGGTGTAGTTAGTGAGCCGTTCCAGAGCCAGCAACGGCTCATGATCGGTCACCAACAGAAACTKYTGTCCGTATAGATATGGATGGAAGTGCTGAATGCCCCAAACCACTGCATAACATTCGCCCTGCGGAGCTGAATCGTTCTTCCGCTCATCGGGCACGGTGCGTGACGCGTATTCGATGATGTATTCGCAATCGTCGTTCCCCTYCTGCRCTAGAATAGCGGAAATCGCCTCCGGTTGCCAGTCCGTAACGAGAATGAACTGCTTCGTAGGGTCTGGCCAGATCAAAATAGGCGYGGTCGCCAGAGCGTCCTTAAGGGTAGCGAAGGCTCGTTCRCAGTCTCCGTCCCAGCTGARGGGTTGGTCCTTCCGCAACAAATTTGTCAGAGGCCTCGYAATCGCCGCAAACCCCTTAATGAACCGCCGATAGTACGAGGCCAGGCCCAGGAAAGCTCGAACSTKCGTCAGCGACGTGGGTACAGGAGCATCCKTCACCGCCGCGACCTTTCTGRAATCCGGTCGCAGTCCTCCACGTGTCACCACATAGCCCAAGAACGAAATTTCCGAAAGAAAAAATTCGCTCTTTTYGAGCGCGATCTTGAACCCAGCATCTCTCAGAGCGCCSAGCGTCCACTWAATGTGCCGCGCATRTCCGTGATAAGTTCCGAGTACACGAGAATGTCGTCCATGTACACAATCACACAGAAGTTGATCATCCCCTGCGTCAGCCGCGTCTTGTTGACGAAGTTCTGGAATGTGACATTCATGGCTCGCTGGAACGTAGCAGGAGCGTTGCAAATCCCCATCGGGCAYCGAACCCACTRCCACGTGCCTTCAAACAAAACAAATGYCGTCTTTGGCCGATCCTCCTCCTTAACCAGGATATGATGAAACCCATGGCAAATATCAAACTTGCTAAAATAATTAACACCCCCAATCGCATCCAACAAATCATCAATCTGGGGGAGGGGRTACACATCTTTGATCGTGATATCATTMAGCTTAYGATAATYGATGCATATGCAAATCGACCCGTTCTTTTTCGGGACTAACWCTACCGGGAATGACCATCGACCAGTAGCTGGTTCGATCCATCCGTTGGCTTCAAACTCCTGGATTCGCTGGAGGGCGGTCTTTCGTTCTACCAGGGAGTATCGGTACGGCTTGCAATGAATAGGTGGGTGATTTCTAGTCTGTATCTCGTGTTGTATGACCGTCGACAGTCCGATGTCA